>SNQJ01S0038252.1:62461-79147 GCA_010110895.2 Picea sitchensis | reverse complement strand
TGATGGAATGAGGAGCGACCCCCTCCACGGATGACTTCTGCAGTTTTTAACTGCATGTGCCTAGGTCGATACATGTCACCCATGAAGCTGCATGCACTCCATCAACATGCGTTCCTCTCCAGGAACATATATTTCACATGGTTTTTGGAATAATAATAAAATATTATTCCCAAGGACTTAAGCCCCTAGGCTCAACACTTAGCCTCTCTTTCCAACCTTCCAGCCCCCAATCCCTTACCCACTCTGTGGAATCTTAGTCCCCCATCACTCATTCATCGTGGTCGGTCTGCACGCAGTGGTGTTTATATTTTTATTAATGTTCTTCATAATTACAGATACATAAACAGGCTCCGGCCTTAACACTTAGGCTCTCCGGCCTAATAAACTCATAAGCCTTACCAACTTATATTAACTTGGCTCACCAGCCTATAAAACATGATCTACAATTCATAAACATGATTACAACAGGGCTCGTCCTTGGGGATATTACAACAACGATTGCAAACAGAATCTGCAACCCTCCACATTCCCTTTTTCATATGGCAACGCCATGTTTACAAGGTATTCTTGCCAACTTCCAATTGCCGGCATATTTTGTAGGAGATATGGCGAAAGGTGCTCATGCAAGCACCTAAAATCCTGTTGGTTGCCGCCTATAATTGCATTGCAAAAGGACTGTACAGTGTAAAGCCGCAACGACTGCACATCGAACTCCACTGCTACCAAACAACAAATTGCATTGAATAGACTATCTCCATAGCTAGACACAACAGTTGTTGCTAGTTGTAAACCATGGTAGTCTATGCGATGCATAATCCGTTTCCACTGCAATTCAAGGTCTTTGCAAATGAGGGAAAAGTAAATATGAGATTCTTCAACATTGCGTATGGACATTTTTCTGTACAATAGTGGTTCATAATGACCACTGACAACATTGACATCATGGAACAAGATGCAATATGGATTGTCAGATGCAATTTTGTTGAATAATAGATATCTTGTTTTTCTTGTCAATGACCATATTCCAATTGATATATTGAGCCAGTTAGACAACCACTGTATACAAAATGTATCTCCCCAAAGTCCCCTCTCATGTGCAGGTAGAATTGGAGATGCAGACAATCACATCTTTGAAAAATACGTAGCGACATCATGTATTCCATGCAACTGCCGAAGAAAACCAGATTCCGATTCATATTCATACGACTCCAATGCCTCAACATCACCATTTTTTAAATAGTCCAGGAAATAACCTATCAATCCATTGCGCAGGTCGGTCGAGGAATAACATAAATGCAATAGAACCTGAAATGCATCGAAAATGCAATCCCCTACAGTATATGAGAATGCATCCAATCTAAAAAGTTTGTTGCTATGAAAAACCTTGTCAATGCTGTCATGTATAATGGAGTGTGTATCTATTTCATACGATTCAACATACATTACTTCTTTCATCTTTGGAACTGTCATTTTGAAGCTGCTTGTTAGATACTTTCAGTTTGCATGAAAACAAAGAAAAGGGGAAAAAAAGAATAAAAGTAGGAAAAAAAAAGGAAAGCGAAATAGGAAAACTACAAGCGCGGAACTGGGTACCAATCCCCGTATGTATCTTTCAACCTTCTTCTTGTCAACTTCAATCCCCCCTAGTCCCCATCGCAGATGAAAATAAAACAAACCCACACTGGAAAGCGAACCAAACAAAAAGAAACAACGCAAATAAATAACACCATAAATTTACTCGGCAGAAAGATCGATTTGAACCTATTCATGGCATGCATCCTACAAGCTTCTCAGAGCCAAAAAAACATTCTACAAAATACAAAGGACAGGACAAAGGAAACAACTGGACGCAGTTTTCTGACCCAAAGAATGAAAGCATTCCCTGCGTCTACACCCCGGCGGATGGTTCCCTCTTGTGTTAGCTCCGAACTACTTTTCGAAAACCCCTCTGCATTGCAATTTTCGAAATAGCTAAGGATGTCGCAACCGACATATGAAGATGCATGGTTTCCAGGAACAAAAATTAAGAACACAAAGAAAGATGGTCTGCAATAGAATTTCGAGCCAGGGACTCCCACCATTGAAAAATACCAATGAAACGATGGCACCAAAACTTACTCATCAACGAGGGATGACAACAACTCAACCCCAAAAACTGCAAACCGCAACAACGGGTCCAACAACTTGCAAAGTTGAAGAACAACAAACCAGTGAACAACCACGAAGAGGTCCAACTGCAACTACAGGACCTCAACTTTGCAAAGTTGAATCAAACAAGAACAAGGATCATGGAATGAACCAATGAACAAGCATCGACCACTGAACCACCCATGCCGACGAAGAACAATTCAGCACAATTTCAGTGCAAACAACACCATCAAAAAAATGGAACAAAATTATATTGCAATGCCTCTGTACAATAAACATTTAAGACTCCCAGACCTGTTAGGTAAACACTTAAGACTGTCAGAACCGTCGAAGGGTGTAGTCATGTGCAAACATTTAAGAAAAATGTAGCGTGGCAGACCTGTTCTCTCAAAGCACGCAAGAATAAAGCAAAAATCACACATAGTAATATGCTAGAGAATGTATTCTAGCTAGCAGAAAATGCTAAAGCAAACATTCGAACTAATGCTAGCATTAATCCACCTTCGACCAATGCATAATAAAATATATGATTCAAAAAGATCATATATGATGAAATACTTTGGATATGCCAACATATATAACATTGGGAATAACGAAGTCGGCAATAAGACCTCCAATCCGTTGTCCAATCAAATCATGACAAATATGGTACTTTTTATTATATAAAAATTAGTGTTTTCAGTTCCCTGGTTCCAACAATAGATAATATGGAAATATTTGTGGTCAATGGACAATCTAATATGAGGTCAACGAATTATCGATCGTTATAGTCCCTCTATGCTTACGACAAGGACTAATAAGTAACACCCCCATATTTTTATTTTATCACCCAAAACTCCACATAATAACTAACACCCCCACCATATTTTTATTTTATCACCCAAAACTACACATAATAAGTAACACCCCCATAATTGCTCCAATTTTAAAATTTCATACTATTTGGGATGGGACTGAGCTACACGACTGTTTTGACTCTTGGGCTCATAAGGAACGCAAGCTCATACACCTCCCATCTCTTATTTGTTGAACTATTTGACTGGAAAGGAACAAAACTATTTTTGAAAATGGGTCTCCATCCACTAGTACTGCGACATACAAAGCCCTGGGCAACTCTTGGAAGGAAGCTCACACCAAAAAGATTAGAATTCCTCACATAAAGAAGGGTCCTGATTTATATGACACTCCAATAGGTTGGTTCGACAAAGCAACGCTTTCAAATGGCTCTCAGAGTGGAGCTGGAGGTTTAATCAAAATCTTGCCAAATTCTTTTTATAAATGGACTTTTAACTGTGGCCCGGGCACCAATACCAGGGCAGAACTTTTGGGTGCCTGGGCCACACTATTCTTGGCCTCTAGACTTCACATTGTTGCCCTCCAAGTACTTGGGGATTCCAGAATTTTTATCGATTGACTGAGTAATAAGGGAGATCTATAAACAATCTCTCTCACAGCTTGGAAGGACAAAATTCGTCATCTACAACCCACCTTCAATAACCTCAGCTTCAAACAAATTTATCGGGAACATAACAAATATGCAGATCACCTTTCAAAGACAACGCTCCAGAAAAAAGAGGGTATCCTATCCTACAACCTCTGGATTGACGGTCATGAGGGTCCCCCCATCTTTTTAACTCTTTACTAAGAACAATTTTTTTCTCCCTTCCCTAGAGGACTTTCTAGATTTGAAAGTGGGAGTTTTCTTACTTCTAGTCACAATGTTTCTCTCTTATATTTCTGAATTTATTGCTTCCATAGCATTCTCATCACTTTAATAACAACTTCAATCTCCTGTCTCTCATCTCCATATGTTTCTTTCCCCCTTTGCCAGTCGTAGACCACAATGAAAAGCATATTTTCATTTTCAGCGATTTCTCCTCTAGTAACACTTGTAACTTTCAATCTCAAAAACCAATTATATTAATATATAATTGTGAAAATTTTCCATTAAAAAAAATAAAAATAAAAAAATAACACCCCCATATTTTTATTTTATCACCCAAAACTCCACATAATAAGTAACACCCCCACCATATTTTTATTTTTATTTTATCAACCAAAACTACACATAATAAGTAACACTCCCATTATTTTATTTTATCGCCCAAAACTCCACATAATAACCAACACCCCCACCATATTTTATTTTTATCATCCAAAACTACACATAATAACTGACACCCCCACCATAGCTGTATAGCACCTCTCACTTAATGAATCTAAAAAACCATGAACCACCTTTATAAATTCAAGAACAGTTTTGGGAGCACCTTTAGAAAAGGGAGGATAGTGGAACCTTTTGCAAAAATATTTAGAGCCTTTTAAGGTTGTTAGCTGTAACCAATCGCTCACCCTTTACATACAAATTGTGGTTTTATGTGAGAGAGAAATGGTGGGAAATGTGGGCCCATTCCAATGCTTTATCACAACATTCAAGCCCCCGTGCAATCAATTTTCAAACGGAATCCTAAACAGCATCCCCTGGTCACCGCCACGTGTCAATAAGAAACAGCTCGACCTCACAGAGCTTAAGCGCATCGGGAGAAGCCACGCATGGTGAATTTATATCGCGGCCGAAGCGAATCCGACATCGGATGTTTCGCCATCTCGACGGGCTATAGCCGGTGGCTGAACGGCTACGTCAACGACTATTCAAATTTGCTAAGAGGGAGAAGCCCTAATTTCTGGCACGAAGCGTGCGAATCAAAAAAGCGTGAAGGGTTAATTACAACAATTAATTTATATCAAGATTAATAAAGATTATTACGCATTAAATCTTGACGACACTGTGGCGAGATAGAGATATATGACCTATGAAGGCTCTCACTGTCTTGCTCCGACTGTCTATTTTTCTCTGTGTCTGATGGATGGTTGAATGTGTTTTGATTAGAGGAAGAGCAAAATAAAGCTGATTTGTCTGTCGATTGTTCGGTAGAGGATCCATGAAGACCCTCAGCAGGTTCCTGCTGTTGCTATTGCTGCTCGCGTCGTTCAACGCAGTCGCCCTCGGAGGTAATTGCTTTCTTTACGGGTTTGAATCCGTGTCGTATTGGATGCATAGAAGGAGTCTCTGATTTGTGGGTTTTCTGTTTTTGTTTTGATTTTCAGGGCCGTTCGTGGGAGTGAATATCGGCACAGATGTGTCGAACATGCCTTCGGCGTCGGCGGTGGTGGCCTTGCTGAAGAATCAGCAGATAACCCATGTTCGCCTCTATGATTCCGACCGCCAGATGCTCACAGCGCTGGCCAATACCGGCATTGAAGTGATTGTGAGCGTCCCCAACAATCAGCTTCTGGGCGTCGGGCAATCGCGGTCGACGGCGGCGAATTGGGTGAACAAGAATGTGGCGGCCTACTTGCCCAACACCAACATCACGGCCATTGCCGTGGGCAGTGAGGTTCTCACAACAATCCCCAACGCTGCCCTCGTTCTGGTTTCCGCTATGAAGTTCTTGCATTCGGCCCTGGTGGCGGCCAATCTTGACGGGCAGGTCAAGGTATCGACTCCCCACGCCGCTGAAATCATCCTGGACTCATTCCCGCCCTCGCAGGCCTTCTTCAACTCCTCCTGGAGCAACGTGACGATGCCGCTGCTGGCCTTCCTGCGCGACACAAAGTCCTATCTGATGCTTAACGTCTACCCCTACTATGTCNACGGCCATTGCCGTGGGCAGTGAGGTTCTCACAACAATCCCCAACGCTGCCCTCGTTCTGGTTTCCGCTATGAAGTTCTTGCATTCGGCCCTGGTGGCGGCCAATCTTGACGGGCAGGTCAAGGTATCGACTCCCCACGCCGCCGAAATCATCCTGGACTCATTCCCGCCCTCGCAGGCCTTCTTCAACTCCTCCTGGAGCAACGTGACGATGCCGCTGCTGGCCTTCCTGCGCGACACAAAGTCCTATCTGATGCTTAACGTCTACCCCTACTATGTCTACATGCAGGGCAACGGCGTCGTGCCGCTGGACTACGCTCTCTTCCGACCGCTCCCGCCCAACAAGGAAGCCGTTGACCCTAACACGTTGCTCCACTACACCAACGTCTTCGACGCCGTTGTCGACGCGGCCTATTATGCCATGGCGTCGCTTAACTTCACCGATATTCCCGTGGTCGTCACGGAGACTGGGTGGCCGTCCATGGGCGACGCCGACGAGCCCGACGCCACCGTGGACAACGCCGATGCTTACAACAGCAATCTCATCAGGCACGTGCTCAACAGCACCGGAACCCCCAAGCTCCCCGGCGTGGCTGTCAACACTTACATCTACGAGCTATTCAATGAGGACCAGAGGCCAGGCGCGACATCGGAGAAAAACTGGGGGCTCTTCAATGTCAATTCCACGCCCGTCTATGTCCTCCATCTCAGCGGCGGGGGATCGACTCTGGCCAACGACACTAACGGCCAGACCTTCTGTGTAGCCCTGTCCGGGGCCGATAATCAACTCCTCCAGGCGGCGTTGGATTGGGCCTGTGGCCCTGGGCAAGCTGATTGTTCTGCTATTCAGGCCGGTCAGAGCTGTTATATGCCGGATACCGTTCAAGACCATGCCTCTTATGCCTTTGACAGCTATTACCACAGGATGAACATGGCCTCCGGGTCCTGTGACTTCAACGGAGTCGGCACTATAACCACTACTGATCCAAGTAAGTTGGGGATGTATTTGTTTTTCTTCTTGTTTTCTTTCCGAATTTCTTGCGTCGGCTGTCTGTTGAAAACTGTTTTGATGGCTCCTCTGCTGCTGTTGCTATGTCTTGCAGGTCACGATTCTTGTATTTTCCAAGGCAGGTAAGGGAGCAATGCATCCATCTTGCTACATTATTTGTGTTAGACTGTTGCTAAGTTAGCCTCTATATACTACCACATTCAAGATAACATGTCTTTTTCTTAGCCTACTGGTATCTTTGTTATATACATATTCAAAGATAAGTTGTGCATTGTCATATAACAGGGTGTTTTTTCTAATGTTATTCTAAGTATATGTCCAGAAGCCCTCTGTTGTTGCTCCGTTTTCATTCCTCTTGTCCCGATTCTTACTCTGTTCCCATTTCCTCTTCACTTTCAGGGTTCTTGTCTCTCGTAACATAAATGTACCGTGTTTGCGTTTGTAGGCCATTTTCTTGGGCTCTCGCAATTGTGAAAACATGCATTGATCTCTTTGTAGTTTCTTACCTCTGCGGTAATAGTGCCCTTCCCATTCTGAGAGTATTAAATGGAATGCAGTAGGCTTATAACATACTAAAGAAAATTTCGAAAGTGTCCCTTCAGCTGAGATGCTATGGGTGGGGTATCTATTCCCACCAAAGTCACTCAGGACTTGCATTTGGCCCCAACTGCATGACATAGACCATTGGCACAGGCAGAGGGCCAACAAGGACTGCAAGTGGAGAATTCCCTCAGAATCTAAACATGTCTTTAGGGATTTTCAACCTTAGTTCCATCTAACCAAAGCCCCATTATACTTTTGGTTGTAAATCTATTGATCATTTGAATCAGGCCTGCGCAGTTGCTAGATGAGCATTTTAAGAAAAAGATGCAGAAGTGGATTCTGCTTTGGCACGATAGGGCATATATATGCCCGCCCCTATAAGAATTGAAGCTTCAGAGGAAGTCTTTAATTCCCAGAAGAAATGCCTTATGAAATTGGAAATTTATTGCCTGTAATCAGTGCTCTGTATTCATATATTTATTGTTTGTTGTTACTACAGGATTAGTCATTTTCTCTTTTAGTAATATATGGATGGACAACAACCAAAACTGGCAGACATGTTTCTATGGGGAACTGAGAACATATTATGAAAGTCTGATATTTTTCTTATTTGGCTTTGATCTGCATTGTTTCAGCTGTCAATTCTAGCCTTACAATCTCTCATCTTGTAGGATTTCTTTCCTTCCATACATTTTGATCCACTTCATTAGAATATTTTCTCCTTTAGTAGTCTAGTAAAATGTATTAGGGCATGTTTTTTCCCTCAGTAGTTTGATACTATGTTTCAGCGCAAATATGAGTGCAAAATTTATTGTGACACATTTATCTGGCTATCCTTCATCACCATAACTATGTGTTCTTGCTTGCTGATTTATGGTTAGAACATGGGTGCCTAATAGAGTTGTGCTCAGAAAAAAAATGTAAATTTGTAGATCCAACTTTTTTAACGAGTTGCAAATCAGACAACCAGCTACTTGCTTTCCTTTGTTGGTAAGCTCTTCCTCATAACCACAATAGATTATTTTTTCTTTTGTATTGTGCTCAGAAAAAAATGTAAAATTTGTAGATCCAACTTTTTTAACGAGTTGCAAATCAGACAACCAGCTACTTGCTTTCTTTGTTGATGGCTCTCCTCTGTAACCTGACAGATTATTTTCTTTTGTATATGACTAGCCTAGCGTTTTTGTAAGCCTTGTAGATTAGTTTTCGTTGTCCCTCCTTATAATTTCTCAACAATCTAAGAGTTTCTTGAGTATTAAATTGCTGACCTGGCATCATGGACTTGTAGATCTGGTTTTTAAAGTTTAAATCAAGTGCATAATATAATTGTTGTGATCTTTATTCCTAAATTGTTGTGATCTAGATCCTGACAGTTTCTGTGGTATTTGTTGCAGTGTTGGTGCAAATGGGACTTCTTCTGTCAATGGTACTGTCCTTGGCAATGTGACATTTCCTTTGAGTGGGACAAATGCTACTTCTTCAAATAGTTCTGCATCCCACCTTCAGTCACAATTTCATCCGATACTTTTTCCTCTTGTTGCCCTTCCCATTCTGCTTTGGAATCTGCCAATTTTGTAGGACAAAAGCACTATATTAATGATGTTATCTTTGAGAAGAATAAGGAATGCTTCATTCTTTCTTTTACAAAGCAAGATGTAAATGCAGAGGCTGGATATATCTTTGGAGAGATACAGGCTGTGAAAATGAAAGGTTTCATCAGCTGTAATTTTGGGCGAGGGAAAGTTGAAATGCAATTTTTGCAGGGTACAAATTCATTGTTGTAGGCAAAATAGAGGCATCATAGTCTGCCACCATTCATTGATAGATATTCTGTATATGTATTATGATATATATATATATATGTATTATAATATGTGGACAACTATCACTATCATTGACTGATTCTAGGATTGGATTGGACCCTATTATAAAATCGACTCTTTGATGTATATGGAAATGAAATGATATTCTCTTTTGTTTGTTGGTGGAATGCTATTTATTGATAAGTGAGAATGGACCTATTCTAAAATTGACTTTCTGAAATATATAATAGGAACATTTGAAAAAATCTTTAAGTTGTGATATATTCAAGGTTCGTCCCTTGTGAGCAGGGTCACTCTGTTGATGCCCTCTCGACTCATGCCTGGTAAGGTTAATCTTTGACATGCTATCATTTGTTTGAATATCTAATATATAAATGTCTAGATATCAATATAACTGAATTTTGATTTTATATTTTTTTTATCAATAATGATGGTTTGAATGGTATGTTTGATATTTGAGTTTTGATTTTATCGTTTGAATGTTATGTTTTTTAAGCAAATGCCACGCTATAAACTAATTATAATCAAACAAATCATGTTGGTTACATTTTGATTAAGATCACTTCACATGAACTTATTTATTTAAAAAAAAAGTTATCATATCTGTATATCTGTATGGTATCTATTTAATTATAAAAAATATTTAGTTATTATAAATATAGTATCAATAAAAAAATTTATTTAAATTTTTTTTCTTTAATTTTATAAAAATATTTTTAAAAAAATTAATTTTTTTTTTAAAATATTTTTCTACATCATGTTAATAATATTAATATAAATAAATTATAAATTATGATACTTAATTTAATAAATCTTGATTAAAACAACCAATTAAAAAAATTTACCCTACAACTTTATACATAAAATAAAATTCGAAATATTGAACCACAATTTATATTGTGAAACATTTACAATTAAATAAATTATATAATTTATTTATAAACTTCGCATTGTAAACCTTGCATTTTAAATTCCAAATATCAAAAGTTCCTATAAGCTTCACACTGCACTGCGAGCATTCACATTTCAAAAAATATTTGTACAAATAATACCCAAAGTTTCCATATCTACTATTAAACTTGAGACAGCAGACATTCGCATTTCAGGATTATTTATATGCAAGTTATTTACTTTCAAATAATATCCAAAGTTCACAAGTCTATTATTGGACTTGACACAGCATCCATTCCGATTACAAGGATATAAGGTAATTTAAATGTTTTATTTTTTTGATTTTTTTTTGGTGAAGAATGGTTGGATTTATAGATTTGAGTGGTTAAGTTTGTATAATAAAAATATCTTAAAGATTTTTCAATAAACTGAATCCATTTATATATTTATATATTGAGAAATACAATTTAAATAACAAAAAATAAAGATTTTATCCAGTTATACATTCCCAGATTCTGAGAAAAAACCAAAAAATAAACATATAAGTTATTTACATACAATAATATATTCAAAATTTTCCAATCTAGTATTAGGCTGGACACTGTCAGCATTAGCATTGGAAGAATGTCTATAAAAATTATTTATATATTTAATAATATTAATAAATTGAATATAAAAATTATTTATTTATAAAAAATTAATATTAAATTATTTACATATAAATAATATTAAAGTTGTAAGTGAATTTAAATAATATTAAAGATGTAAATGGGTTTAATAGTTAAGAATATTTGTTTTTTCTTGAAAAATAACAAAAAGAAATTCTAATGAATAAAATATGTACATAAGTTAATATTAAAAAAAAAATTACTACATCCATAAAAAAAAATAAAAATTATGAACAAATTCTTCTCATTTATTGTTTTCTATCTATATCCTCCCTATTTTTCCTTTCAAAAACATTAATTTTTGATTAAAAGTTTCTAATAATATAATTAATATATATTATTAATTTAACTATTAAATAATATACATAAATATATTATTAATTTATTTATCAAATAAATAACTATTTATAATTATATTTTAATTTTAAAATTAAATTATTATCACAATAATAATAATATATTAAAATCATTTATATATTTAAAATTTTTAATATATAACCGAGATGGAGTGTCATGTTGCACAGCGGTATAGCGCCACGCTAGGCCTTAAATACAGGCCATCGACTCCCATCCGCTCACCATTAAGGATGGGAGCAAGCCTGAGCAGCGAGGCCCATGAGATGAGTCCTCCCAGGACGCACAGAGCACTAAGGAAGAACTCATGAATATTAGCGATTTGGGCCGGGGAAGAACTCATTTCGAGTTTAAGCAGCAGAAGCTAGACATTTTCGAGCGCTGCTGTAGTGATAGCAACCCCATTGATGCTCTGGTCACTATCCTCATACACATGCTGAGGGAAAGAGGTAAGCCCTGTAGGGCGCTGCCTAGTATGCCTTCGATGCTCGCCGGAAGAGACAACAGAGATTTGAACGAGCGTTGTCCATGGCTCGGACGCAGCTCGTCCATAAAGCCAGGAAGCCCAAGACGCCTCCCATGGCCTATGTGGAGGAAATCTTTCCGAAAGAACCCATTCAGGCTCCTTCGGAACACCTCCTCTTCATTGTTCCCGACAATTGGAATTCGCCAACCTGCTTTCCGGGTGAGGCTACTATGAAGGCCACAGGGACATCGCTCTGCTGCCACAGAGAGGTCGACCAAATGGAGGAACCTCCTACATGCTTTATCGAAGAAGAAATTTCGGAAGCCTTGGATGCGAAGGCAACATCAAACGCAGGTGAATTCTCTTCGGGCGCTGATGATCAAAAGACTTAGAAGGGACAAAATTGGTCAAGGAACCTGGTTGAGGACATGGGACCACAAGGAAGGAATGAGGCATGCGAGGAGGAGGCCATCAAACCAGGTGTTGCACTGACGGGGGAGAGCTGGGTGAGGGAGGGTGGCGTGGCTCCTATGCCACGCCCCATATCCATCATGCAAGAAGCATGGCGTGTCCAACCGCCATTCTTCCACCCATAACACCTGGAGCTGATGTTTGAATTGAGAAGCCTGGTGGAAGACCAAATCCACCGTGCCATGCAAATCAACCAACGCATAGACATGCTTTATGATGCTTACTCCAACACGCAACCAGGACATCGATGCCCGACGTGTGCACAACCCTTTGCGCTGCCAACTAGAGCGGGAAAGCAGGAAGGAAATGCTGACATGGAAAGCCCAACGACCACCGGGTAATTGTTATAGTTAATGTATCTAGTTAAAACTTCTGTTTTGATTAGAGCTAGTGCTCTAGCACTGTCAAGGTTTTATTATGCTGTAATTCGAGAGCTAAAGAAACATTCTCAGACTAATGGTTGCCATATATCCTGGTTTCCTCTGGGCGGGACATATGGAAACCCGTTTTTTGATATAAACTGCATAGGAGGCCGACTGTCCCGGTTTGCGTTAACCCGACGGGACATTTGGGAGTCCAGGCGTATCTGTAAGTTTGAAAGTTAATGCAATAGGATCCAAACCCTTTTTTTATTTAAAATAAAATAAAAATTTAATATATAATATAATATTTATAAACCAGCTTAGATTCATCTTAAACATGGATCTATCAAGTGTGGAAAATGATCAAATCTATAGAGGTGCAAATCTCTCTTCAAGTTTTGCTCTTTAAAAGAGGTTTGCACCTAGAGAGATTTGATCCCTCTATGCTCTTGATATATCTGAGTTTAAGATGAATCTAAGCTGGTAATAAATTTTATAATAATATTAAATGGATATTTTCAAAATATTTAATTAATAATAATTTAATAACATAGGTCAAAGAGGTTCGATCTAACGCTGGAAACAAGGAGTTTTTTTGGGATTGGACAAAGTTCAATTTCAATAAGGCCTTACCTTGGAAACATGGGTCATGTTGAGATAGTGTGGTTGTACCCATAAAAATTATATTAAATGATCTTGTAACCCGTACATTGTAACCTGTACATATATAAGCTGACCAAAAATTCTTAGATTCAAATCTTAGTTAAACTATTGGATATAGCTTACAGACTATTATATCTGATCAGGGATTATAGTGGCAGCAGTGCAATGAAATTCCTGATAATATGGATGATTGCATGTTATAATTACAATGCCCAATTGCAAAACAAAATAAAATTATTGAAATAGAAATTTATGTATTTTAAATTTTTTTATTTTTAAATGTATTTTCATATTTCTGGGTGGTTGGCAGGGAATTATGATTGGACAATTATATTGAAGCTTGGCCAACCCTGCAAACATTCATATATAGATTTTACCAGTCAAATTGCTGAGTAGAAAGGGTCCCTTGTCCCATAAACAAGGGGGTCTCATACACCAATTTAGTGTGGCTTGACCATGACCTTAAAAATAGATTTTATTAAAAAAGTTCAACAATTTTTTTTTTTTAAAACAATTTAATTGTCAGTGATTTCAGATCATAAAGATTTGCTTGAGATATTGGTTCAAGTTCTGGGCATATAAAATGACACAGTTTGAAGCATTTCGTTGCAGTTTAACTTTAATTTATTGGTTGGATGATTGTATTGAGACTTAGTTGTTTGTCGTTTGCACGAGTTTTCTATGCGTTATTTTTTTCAGGGACAACATATTGAAGTAGATTTGGACTAAATGATATTAAAATTAGAGATGATATTAAAATCAGAGATGAGTATTGAAAATGGCTTTTTTCCTAATGTGAAAGAAATTAAAAAATTTCTGCATCCAGCCAAGCCCAGAAATACTTTACCATCTGTAAGTCAAGATCTGCCCAGAAAATGTCCGGATAAAGAAACAACAAATTTCGGTGAAGCACTAAATTTCCTGCTTTTCGGTGACGAGACTTGTTCTCGCCCACAATGTTGGTGTAGAAAAGGCAGAATAACGAGTGAAAAACTGAACTTTTTAAGAATTTCCTGCCACGTGGTTTAGTACTGATGTGTAAATCATTGACAAAATTATCAGTATTAAATTGCAAAGACGCGTCATGCTTTCTACAGCTTTCCATGAAATTACAGTGGCTGCATCTCATTGGGATTGCGGCTACTGTTCTTTTACTCATTTTTGAATTGTGACATGAACTCCAAAGTTGTCATATTCTCAGTCAAAGTTAATTAAGTTAATTATAATGTTGATATAACTGCCGGAAAAAATTCATCCCTTTTCATCCGAGGNCCTATCATTGTATCTTCCTATCTTGATGTCAACTAAGCACTGTTTAGTGACATTTACCTGATGTTCCTTCTGTATCCATGAAAATTTATATGGACTCGGGTGATCTGTGGTCGCCAGCTCCAGTTTCTCCACCATCTAGGTCAAAACGAGATTGTCTGTGCTTCCGCTGTCCACAATGACCTGGCATTTCCTGTCTTTGGTCTTGCATGTGGTTCTAAAAATCCTGTTTCTTTGAACTACGTCCTCCACCTCCTTCTCGGGTGTTAAGAGAACCTTATGCATCATCAACGAACTTCTGTCTTCTGCGTCTTCTTCCTCAGCATCTCACCTCTGTGCTTGGGCGATGTGAGCTTCTCCTTTATCTGTCTTCCTATCTGGACAGTCAACTGCCTTATGTCCATTTTTCCCACATGTGTAACATGTGAGGATTCCTCCTCTGCCTCTTCCTCTACCTCTGGTACGAGGAAATGTGTTCGCGTCAGCGTATCCTCCACCTTGTTCTGTCTGCTGCCTTCGCTTTTCAGCATGCTGGCCTCCCTGTGAACTTCCACCTCTTTCTGTTCTCGTCTGAGGCTTCTTCCAGTCGTCCTTAGATTTCTGGAATCTATATTGAGCAACTGTCTTACCTTTCGGTTGGCTCCTACCTCGGCCTCGCTGTCCTGGCTTACGGCTTAGCTTTTCCTCAGCTTTTAACGCCATCTGATACACATCCTCTACTGTTTGGATGGTTGCCATACTCATCTCATCCTGGATATCATATCTTAATCCATTCATATACCTGGCAACTTTTTCATCATCGCTCTCCCGATGACCTGCTCTGATATTGAGCTTATAAAATTCCTCAGTATACTCCTTCACCATCATCAACTTCTGTCTCAGGTTCTGCATCCTCCTGAACAGTGTGATTTGATAATCCCTTGGGATGAACTTTGTTTTCATCTTCGCAACCATTCGATCCCAACTTTTAATCATTTGCTTACCTTTGCAGCGTCTATCTGCTTGAAGCTCGTCCCACCATAATGCCGCGTGTCCCTTCAATTTGGTGACAACATGTATGACCTTTTTATCCTCTTCGATATCCTCATAATCAAAGTAGGTGTCAAGAGCTCTAATCCAATCCAACATCTCTTCTGCATCCATATTTCCTTCATAAGTCGGAATGTCCATCTTTGTCTTTGAACTCATCCGGGCGATGGCTTTCATTAATCGCTCATTTGCTTCATCTTCCGCTGGGATTTCTCCTGCTCCCTGTCCAACGTCACCTTCATCCTCAGATTCACTGGTATCTCCTGCATCAGGTTTGCGCCTTTGCTTTATTCCCATATCCACAATCATAGAGCGTAATTCTTGCAGTTGTCTTTCTACTTCCAGATTCTGCCCTGGCCTACCTCTTTCTCTGGACGATTCCCTTTCCCCCTCTGGATCGGGTGAATGTCTATCTCTTCTCCTTGGCGGCATGGTGAATTCTCCTTTCTTCTCTGCTACAGAAAACAAAGAGATTTTCTCGCTCTGATACCACTTGATGCAGATGCGCCACCCAGGGCACGTCCGCGCTCACCAGGACCTTCTCTTCCTTTGGCCTGAAGAGTTAAGGCACTCTTCAACCCCCTGTCGGGAGTTCTCAATACCCACAGACCTTTCTTGTGATCTCCCTTCTTTAAATTGGGAAATCAGAACTCACCTGATCGCGAGTCCTGCGCTTATGGATTTGGGTCGCACAAATCCCCGAAACCCGATGGAGTGTCCACGTCGCACCTTCCTTGTCTCCTGTCGGGAATTTCCCTATCGGGAAATCGACATAGGCGATGTCGCGATTCATGGGCACCACGAATCTCCGAACCCCGAACTCCGATGCCACCTGTCCTCTATGCTGTCGCCTAGACCCCACGCTTTCCGGTTGATCAGGAAAGCACGTTTCGGGAATTCTCGATTCCTGATGCACAATGTCACGGACCTTGCCAAACCCCGAACTACGATATGCGACGCCACCTATCGTCACCTCAGGGTGAGACCTAACACTCTGACACCTGTCCTCCACTAGGTATCTTTAACCCTATGGGGAAATCGCGGATCGCGATTTCAACATATGCAATACGCTTGACTCCGGAAATCCCGAAATTCCAAACCCCGACTCCTCGGGATCTCTCGCAACGTGTCCCTCCGATCAACGGCTCCGACCGCTTCGGGAAATCGCCGATCGCGATTCCTTGATGCAAGTGTTTTTCACTCCTGGAAACCCCGATGCCTCCAAACGCCGGCTCGCCAGGATCTTCCGCCATGTGTCCTCGCCGATGAACGGTCCAAAGCACTCGTCGGGAAATCGTGGATCGCGATTCCTTGATGCGAGATTTCTACGTCCTCGG
>SNQJ01S0038252.1:39507-49623 GCA_010110895.2 Picea sitchensis | reverse complement strand
CCAACCGACCTAACCCAACCACCGAAGGCCTTAATCTAGAAAGTTTACAATGCGCCCTTCAAACAATTCTAGAAGCCCAAGATAACTTAATGCCTCCTGAGATCCTCGAGGAGGTAGTTGAACAAGAGATAGTTCAAGAAGAAGAGTCTTCTCCAAACATTTTTGGACACTTCTCGGATAGCATCTTTCAAGCTAACTTCGAGACAATACATCCCTATAATACCAGGAGTAAGACAACCAACAAACCTTCCTTCGAAAGCACTACAACTTTGCCTCCAAAGCCATCTAAATCAGCTGAGACTAAACAGAGTAATGTGAACCCCAAATTATATTATGATGTAGTTGAAGATCTTAAAAAGTTAAGGGCTAACATTTCCATTTATGAGTTATTGAAGTTTCCATTTCTGCTTCAAAAAATGTTACAGAATATCTCGAAAAATGGCAAAAATGGTAATTCAAGTGGTAAAAAGGTTGTGCAGAACAAAGTTCCCCAGAAGACTTCCACTAAAAACAATCCTGATCCCCAAGATAAAGGAATCCTTCCTGTAAGTAATGTAAATAATGTAAATAATGTAGATAAAGTAGCTTTAGAAACTGCGAGTAAAAATCCACAAGCTACTACTCTTAGTTCTCGCAAAAATGTACCTCCATTCCTATTAACTTTCGAGATCTTTAATAGAAACGTGCATAATTGTATGGTAGAGTCAGGAGCGTCATCCAATGTGATGCCTTGGTCTGTTTGCCAAAAGATTAACGCTGAATTTGAACCCTCTACTTTAAAAATCATACAACTTGATAGAACAAATGTTAAAGTTATATGCGAACTTAAGAATGTGCTTATTAGATTATCGTCTAACCCCAAGGTTCATCAAGTTATTGATATAATTGTTGTGGATATTTCAGAAGTGTATGGTCTGTTTTTAAGAAGGGACTGGTCGGAACAGCTACATGGTTATTTCACGACAGATTAGTCCCATCTATGGCTTCCAGACAACGACAAGCCTAATAAAATCAATTTAAATCGTGAGAGCTACCTTAAGTTCACGGTTACAGATTTGAACGATACCAACGAACCATTTACACCTTCTGCCGATTCACCCGAAGTAAAAGGAATGGACACCTTCTTCGGCAATTTCATGGCCGAGGCTTCACCTATCACCAATCCAGAACAACAGTCCGAGATTGTAGCATATATGCAGCCAACAACTTCTACGCGACAGTCTCATGTACCCGATGGGAATCAGATTTGGTCTCTTTATTTCGACGGGTCAAAGTCCAAAGAAGGAGCTGGAGCAGGCTGCATCATTATCGATCCGGCAGGTAACAAAACATTCATAGCATGTAGGTTGGAATTTGAATGTACTAACAATACTGCAGAATATGAGGCTTTACTGCAAGGTCTCAGTAAAGCTTTCGATATGAACATTCAAAATTTAACCGTCTTTGGCGACTCTGAAATAGTGGTTAGACAGGTAAGAGACTCTATCCACTGTCTGTCTCTGCATCTCAAAAGCTACCAGTTTGAGGTATGGAATTTAATGAATAAATTTTTCGCTTTCAATATAAATTCTATTCCTAGATTGAATAACTCTGAAGAAAATTTATTAGCTAATGTAGCTTATAAACTTCTTCCTGCAGAAGGCTTGTCCCCAGATGCATTCTCCGTTGAGCTGCTGTTTCGGCCATCTGTTCCTGACAACATCACGAACTGGAGAGTATTTGACGATGATCAACAAATTATCAACTTTCTGCACATGGAAGAAACCTTTCAAGGCGCGGTGATAGACAAACACACACACGATGACAATTTGCGCGATTTCACAGTAATACCAGATCCGAGAACTCCTGAATCTTCATCGGATATGGTAAAATCGATCCCTAAATCTCTAGTTAGATTAGAGAAGTTTTATGATTTTGAAGATAAATTTAAAAAGAGGGTCAACTGTAAAACCAATAGTTCCTCGTTATCTTATGAAAAAGTAAACTTAGGAACTAATGAAAATCCTCAGTGCATTAATCTAGGGTTGGGATGTTCTCAACAAGAAAAAGCTGCATTCATTAAATTGTTCAAATAATTTAAATATGTCTTTGCATGGACGTATGATGACCTCAAAACTTTCGACCCTAACATCATACAACATGTCATCCCTATGAAGCCTCAAACCTTACCCTTTCAACAAAAATTGAGGAAAATGCACCCCAAACTCGAACCGACCGTCCAAAAAGAATTGAATAAGCTCCTAAATGCCAAGATAATTTTTCCTATTAGACACACTCAGTGGGTTTCTAACCTTGTCCCAGTCCGAAAGAAGAGCGGGGAAATTCGACTCTGTGTCGATTTCCGAAACCTTAATAGAGCGTTTGATAAAGACAACTATCCTGTCCCGCCCATGGAACAGATCCTTCAACAGGTATCTGGTTCTGAGAGGCTATCCTTATTGGATTGGTTCTCGGGATACAACCAAGTCCTGATGTCTCTGCCAAACCAACTTAAAACTACCTTCCGTACTCCGTGGGGCACTTATGCCTATCACAAAATTCCTTTTGGATTGATTAATGCTGGAGCCACCTTCCAGAGAGCAATGGACATTTATTTCCGAGGCTTAATCAATCAGTCCATCGTAGTTTACTTAGATGATGTGACTGTATTTTCTAAAAATAAAAACGATCATCTAGCCCACTTACGAGCCGTTCTACTGCGATGTCGTAAATACAGTATCTCCTTGAATCCCAAAAAATCCATCTTTGCAGTAGAACAGGGTAAACTCTTAGGATTCATTGTGTCTAGTGAAGGGATGATTATCGACCCCGAAAGGACTCAAGTCATCGCGAAACTTCCCTCTCCTACATCCAAAAAGTCTATGCAGTCTTTCTTAGGCCAAATTAACTTCGTTAGAAGATTTGTCCCCAGCTTCTCTGAAATGGTCAGACCCTTGCAAAACCTAATTAAGAAAGACACCCAATGTCACTGGGGACCCCTAGAAAATCAAGCTTTTAATGCAATAAAGAAGGCCATAATAGACACTCTGTCTCTCATGAGCCCAGATTTTTCTCAAGACTTTACACTCTACACTTTTTCTTCTGACCGTTCCTATGTTGCCGTCCTAACCCAAAAGAATGCCGAAAACAATGAAGTACCCATTGCCTTTATGAGCTCTACTTTCAAAGGCACTGGACTTAATTACCCAGTGGTAGATCGACAAGCCTATGCTGTTTTCAAAGCAGTTAAGCACTTCCGGTCCTATCTTTTGAAGTCAAGGACGAAAGTTATTGTCCCCTACCCAGCCGTTAGGAATCTGTTAGTGCAGAAGGAACTGGGAGAAAAGAGAGCTAACTGGGTCACCTCTTTGCAGGAGTATGACTTAGAAATTACCCCAGCTCAGATAGTGAGAGGCCAAGGGTTGTGCAAGTTAGTTTCTGATCTAGCAGCAGGACAACAAGAAGAAAGTGATACGTCAAACCTAGGACAACGCGATCAAAGTCTAATCTGTTGCGCACAAAACTCTGTCAGTCCTTGGTATGGCGATATAAGATTCTGTCTTGAACATGGATCAACCCCTCATCACCTTGACCCCGCTAAAAGAACAGCGTTGAGATTAAAGTCTACCTCTTTTCATTTGGTTAATGGTATCCTGTTTCGTCAAAGTTTTGACGGCGTACTGATGCGTTGTCTTGAAAAGGACGAAGCAGAAAAAGTCTTGCTAGAGTTGCATGCAGGAGAAGCTGGTGGTCACTTCGGTGGCGACACCACTGCTCATAAGTTTATTAGAGCCGGTTATTACTGGCCCACACTTTTTAGAGACGCCCATGCCTTGTGTCGTAAATGTATTATTTGTCAGAAAGCATCAGAGCGGTTACAAAAACTAGCCTTTCCTTTGCAGTCCGTTTCAGTAGATTCTCCTTTTCAGCAGTGGGGCCTTGATATCATAGGTCCAATTAACCCTCCATCCTCGCAAAAACACAAGTTTATTGTGACAACCACAGATTACTTTACCCGATGGTCTGAAGCTGCTGCATTAAGAACTGTCAACACCAGTCAGGTAATTTCCTTTCTAAATTCGAACATTATCACTCGTTTCTGTATCCCTGACTGTTTAGTATTCGATAATGCTTCTTACTTTTCCTCTCTTGAGATGAATGAGTTCACTTTGGAAAAAGGAATTAAGATGAAGTATTCTGCTAGCTATTACCCCCAGGGAAACGGATTGGCAGAATCAACAAACAAGAACTTAATCAATATAATCAAGAGAACGGTGGTTGAAAATCACAAGAATTGGCACAACACACTGTTGAACGCGTTGTGGGATGATAGGGTAACACCAAAAGATGCTGTAGGTAACTCCCCCTTTTTTCTCGTTTATGGCAGAGAAGCAATTTTTCCACCTAACATTCTTCTTCCTTCACTACAGTTGTCGCAGAAAATTCAAGAAGAAGATTGTCCCCCTTTGGAAAACCGAATTAACGCTTTGATGAAGCTAGAAGAGGTTAGAGCCCAAGCTAAACGTAAGTTAGATCAACATCAACTATTGGTTAAAAGATGGTTTGATTCTAATTCTGCTTATG
This sequence comes from Picea sitchensis, assembly GCA_010110895.2. NCBI lineage: Eukaryota > Viridiplantae > Streptophyta > Pinopsida > Pinales > Pinaceae > Picea > Picea sitchensis. Next base: position 45,060 of record SNQJ01S0038252.1, on the reverse strand, counting down.
ATAGGAATTTTGAAGTAGGTGACCTCGTCTTGAAATGGGACAAACCACATGAGGGAAAGGGAGAGCACACAAAATTTCAAAACTTATGGCTTGGACCGTTTTTAATTGCTGAAAAGTTGGGTCCCAGTTCTTTTCGATTGCAGAATCTTGAAGGGCAGCTTGACACCTATCCGGTGAATGGCCAAGCCCTGAAAAGATACTTTGCTTGATAACAATCCTTGTATATTATGTACATATTTTGCCTTTGTTTGCTTTTTCGCTTGCTTTCTATTTTTTATTTTTCTTTGAATTTATCAGTTTGTGTTTTCTTTCCAATACACATACCTGTACACTAAGCTATTCAGGAAAATACAATAGAAATTTCCTCCTCTGAAATAACTTCTAAGAAAACTCGTACAAACATCAGTGGTATATTTCTGAAATTTATATCTATGTTGGAAAAGTCTGTTGTTTGAAAGAAGATGACTGATTCCGATTTCTGAGTAAAGCTTGTCATGATCATCTATTATCTTTTTACGCTATCCCTATTCTGTAAAGGAATGACTCAGAAGATGTCTCCCTATCTTAGGAAGTTGTTTTTGTAAATAAAACATCTCTAGATCTAGATAAAGGACAGTTCTAAAAAATTCTGATGAGGTCTGAAAAAATTATGTTAAAATATCATGATTTTCAGTGTCACCCCGCTCAGCTATATATCTATGAAAAAACAAAACAAAATAAATTATTAACAAGAGCTGTGGGAAGTGCTTGTAAACCAGCCGGGATACTGAACAGGTCTACTGGCAGCGGGTAAATGCATGCATGGCGCCAAGACAACTTCGCCGGGGTACTGAACAGGCCCGCTGGTAGCGAAGCAATGTCAGGTATATGAAAATTCATAGATAAGAATCCTCTTAACGTCCTTTATTCTGATCCAGAACTTCTTGGCAGGATACAGATGTCAGAGTGGGTTAAATGGAAACCCTATCAAGGCTATAGACGCCTGCTGGCAGCAGTGGCCATGCCAACAATATTGTTGATTTGATCTTTAATATCATGACTTGCTGATCTTAAGATTGTTATCAGTTTTCATCTTTTGAAACACTGCTGGAATAGTTGGTTAATGATGATGTTTATACTATTTTCTGGTTGTTATTTTTGAGTTGAAATTATCTTTGCTGTCCTAATCTGAATTTGTTCCTTTTGGCAGAGATAACTGCTTCTACTAGTGTGTCGCCATTGTTGGCAGCCAATTCACATTTTTCCATTGTCTTATAAGCTTCCTACACCAATGTTTTGCAAACATCAATTTTCGTCGCAATTTTTAAATAAACGACACTTTTATTTTTGCGACATTTGAACATTTGCCTTCGTTTTGTTTTCACGACTGTAAGCGTGAAAACTTAGTCTTTCGAAGTCCCATTGAAATCATTATTTGAACTGTCATTATCCTTCTTGTCAGTATGCCTATTGTGCTTACATTTCACTTATCATTATGCAAGTGGTAAAACTTTCGAACTATACTCATTGGACATTCTTGTATTGATTGTGTGACTTGGTTTCATTGAGTTTGTAATGCATTGGCATTTGGATTTACATTTTATTTGACCTACTTGACCATTGGTTTCATGAAAATACGTAGGGGTTATGATTAAATCCTTCATATATATCTTTTAATATAATGCCTATGTTCGTGTTTTCATAACTATTGGTATATTGATTATATAAAGACCCATCGACACATTGGTTAAACTATTGATATGAGCTGATACATTGGCGCATGGTTAAATATTTGGTATTGGTTTCAAGTTGAATGTTGATGGTTTGAAACTTTGGCACAATGTTGATTGCGCGCGTTGGTTTATACACTTACTATTGGTTTCATTGGTTGGCCAAGTGACATGATTGTTGAACTATGCTATGATGGGTAGAACAGCTATAAGCCGACGGTTGTACTTTGGCAATAACTATTTTGCATGGAAGAGATAAGCTCCACCACCTTCGCACGATGACATTTATGCCTATCCCTTATCCCCGTTTACTTCTGTTAGCTCGGATAACCCTTCGTGCACTCTGCTCCTCTGTGTGTTATGATCCAAACCCTGGACTTACTGTGTGATCGACTCCATGGCACCGGTGGTGTGAGTCGAACCGAACGACAGCCAAGCCTTACTGTTATTTGACAATTCCAACAAAGACTTGAAGGATAACAGATGGCTTACCTTCGTGCAAATATTTGAGGGTTTTAACTTATTTGTGGCACAACAATTCGCTTTGAATTTTGATGGCTGTAGAGCCAAGGTGGGTGACATACAGTTGGAAATCGATGAGAAGTTTATTAGTTCTGCTACAGGGTTACCTGCCACAGGCCAACGTTGGTTCAAAAATTTGAAAGTGGAAGAGGTTCCATGGCCACTACTGTTCGTCTCCCGAAAGGTCACCTCTTGTAACAAAGGTATGCCCATATCCATGCTTAAACCACGATGGCATGACCTTTTCATAATAGTCAAACAGTTCGTGACCTATGAAGGTCGATATGGACTCGTGTTTCTCTACCACCTGCGTTTGTTAATGAATTTTATGGGATACCCGTTGAATATGCCCTTTTACTTTCAGCGTAGCCTATATAAAATGTCTAAAAAGTTTAAAAGGGAGAAGGCTGACAGTAGACTGTTCCACCATGGACTTATTAAACTTATCATTGTTTATCACTTGAGTTTACATGGTGATAGTTGGAGAGATTTCATCTCTCGAAATGGTTTTGATGACACAAACCCTGTCCAGGTTGATAAGCCTATGGTTAATGAAACCAATGTCCAGCCACCCGTGCCCTTCCATGTCTTACTTACCTCTCCTAAACCCTCGGCCGACCCTGATATTGATTTACCAAACGTTGTGGCAGAGAAGGCCGAGGCTATAAAAAGGCCTGCGAGCAAAAGGGCCAAGGCAAACCCTACTGTTATTGCTAAGGGAAAAAAGAACGCTCGGCTTATTTCGAGAATGGCTAGGAACAAACCTAAACCCTCTGCTGAGTCAAAGCCTATAATCCTTAGTGAGGATTCAGACTCTGACATAGAACGTTTCCTAGCCAGTGAGTACCCTTACTCACAGGGTTTATGCCCTGTTAGCGTCGGAAGTCACTCCTGGATCGCTTGAAGAAGCAGAGCCCGACGCCCATCAGTTTTATGTCACGGTGGTTTTTAATGGGTGATCAAATGGACAGAGACTCAGGGAGATGTCACTCTAAATCAGAGACTGGGTCTGGCATGTAGGAAACAAAGGAGGTCTTGATCTAACTTCAATCAGTGGGTTTATTAAAGGGTGAACAGGTGGAAGACTTGATAAGAAGAGTGAACAAACTACTTCGGGCAACAGGCTTTCAACAATTTGTAGAAGAAAAACCCCGAATGTGAGATCCTCGGGTTTGTGGCTTCGAGATACTAAAAAAGGGACTTGACTGGATTCTCCAATTCCAAGTCGTTCAACATTAGGAAAATCACAAGGACTGATTAGAGACAATGCGACTGTCACAGTGATTAAATTCTACATCATCCTATAACAACATCGACTCGACTGGATTCTCCAATTCCGAGTTGCTCTAACACAGTTTTAACAAAGACATGAAAGAAACTGATATTCATAAGGCAAGAAGTCTCAAGAGTTCATACATAACTGGAGCTTCGTTAAAGATTTACAACCAGGAGCCTTTCTCAACCATCGATCCTTTGAAAAATATCAAAACTAAGTATATATACTCCTAAAACATTTGCCCAACAGAGGCGTCTTAGACTTTCAGGATGGGGCGTCTCTTCAATCAAATCTGGCCTGCACTCCTCTGTCATACGCCACCTTAACTCTGCATGGATCATGCTAAGGGGTAGTTGAGCCCTTAAATGCCGAATTAGCGTGTGCAGACTTCCCTGGTGAGTGAAGGACATCGGCATGGATTCTGTGGGCAAACCAGTACAGAGGATCATCTCGGGTAGACTTCCTGCCGGGACATCCATACCTTGCAATTAATGAGTGAGGCGAGGTTTCAACTACCCTCTCTCTTCTTCATTCACTCTGAGCAGGTATCAGGATTGAGATCAAGTTGAACTGGCACCTGGATAACACAGTGATCCCTTCTGCAGCTAAACCAGGCGCTTCGGCCCTTTGCGCAGTTCTTTCTATCACCCCCAAGTGACCACGGGCTGTGACCCTGTGCCTATCTTCAAAGACGCTTTCGACATTTCACGTTTCATGGATGGGAGGAGGCTGCTCCTCATGATTCAAAGTTACGATAGACGAAATGACAACATGTCTTGATCATGCACTACGCATCCCCTTGGATGGACGGCTGAGATCTTCTCGACAATACTGTGGGCCCGGGTCCTGGACGCCTTCGGCACTTCATGTCTCGCGGTTGGGAGGAGGCTGCTCCTCATGCTTCAAAGTTACGATAGGAGAAACAACAACATGGCTTGATCATGCACCACACGTCCCCTTAGATGGACGGCTGAGATCTTCTCGGCAATACTGTGGGCTCGGGTTCTGGACGCCTTCAGCACTTCGCGTCTCGCGGCTGGGAGGAGCTAGTCCTTATGCTTCAAAGTCGCGATGGGCGAAAAGGCGAGGAGCCTAATCACGCACCACGTGTCCCTCTGGATAGACGGCCTTGATCATCTTCGGCGATACTATATAGCTCTTTTTATTGTCGGTGCCCTCCACACGTAACCGTCGGCTAGGTCTTAAGTGCTAGCGCCTCTCGCAACTCGCGACCTCGCGAGTTGGAGTGTCGAACCTTGGCATTCTCCCTCCGCGAAATCCCGAGAGGCGATGGCTCTTTTCCTTTCCACAATTATCGTGACTCGCGATCTCGCGTAACCAAAGGATATGGTTCGCCCTCCGAACTCACGAACCCCGAGTTCAAGAAATGAACCCACGCATCAACTGATCGTGATCAACAACCCTCGTTACTTCGCGAGTTCTCCACGGAGAATTCTGACCGTTCACCTCTTTGAAAACTTCTGCGCTATACTTGGCATGACTCGACTAACTGCAATTACAGACCGATCGTTGATCTTCTTCGTCAATTGATCCTTGCCGTTGGAATCAGACTGCTCGCTTGCTTGATTGGTAACCAGAAACGAGATTTTTCTGTGCTACGCTTGGGCGTTTGTTGTGCATCCTGCAGACCTGGATACTCTTACGCCCAATACAAGAATTATCGCTAACATTAGGCTCCATGGGGGATAGAGTCATCCCTGCGATGCTCTAAGAACTCACCCGCAGCTTCAGTGCCTTGGTGTTTGGCTATGGAGTCATGCTCAAAACATCCCGCTGCTGAAAATACAGGCCGAAAAAATAAAAGTAACAAAATAAAGCTACATACTCAAAGGATCATATTTATATATAGTCCTAATGCTAATAAAATATTTTACATGGGCTAGGTGAAAGAAAACTTCCACCATAGCCATTCAAGCAGCTTCCTGGATAGAAGCTCCTTCCTTCTGTCGATGATCACCAACAGATGGTGTAACTGTGACAGCAAGACGGTTACACTCTTCAAATCCTCCTTACAGGCTGGAGTTG
>SNQJ01S0038251.1:64431-80083 GCA_010110895.2 Picea sitchensis | reverse complement strand
GAAGAAGAGTGTGACTTCTCCAGATGCCTGATGGTTCCATTCTTTGATTACTAAGGCTGGGAAATATATTCTATCCCAAAACCCCCCTTCTACAACTGGGAATGAAACAACTCATGATATTACTACCTTTAATGAGAACTCTCTTGGAAAGGTTTTCTTCCTGCAAAGAATGCATGTTGTTAATCTCTCTAATGATTTAGACATTTGTGTCTAGGCTCCAATGGAATCCGTTAGTTGTTTAGGAGAGGTGGATATATCATCAAAGAAATGAGGAGGAGGGAATTATGAGATCCTCCCTCGTACACCCTCTCAATCCAAAGGGAGATGGAAGTGAGGAGGTTTTGGTTTAGATGTAATTAATAAGAGGTAGGGGGTTCTAAAGAAGGTCGAAAATCTTCCATCAAGCTTGCCCAATCCAAAGCAGCTCATGAAGTCAATTAAGTAAACACGAGTCTTCTCCTAGGGCTTCTTAGAGTAGCAAACACCCATCAAGGGGTTGATCCGTGCAAATCCTTTCTCTTAATGTGAGAGGCTTAGGGGGCCGAGCCAAACAATTGGCCCTCAAATGATTAGTTCTTTTAAATCAACTTGATGTAATATTCATTCAAGAAACTATGCTGCTAGGAGTCTGAGTTGAAAGTATCATGAAACAAATTTTTATGAACTCGAATTTTGTATTGTTGGATTCCTTTGGTTTTTCGAGAGGGTTGGTTATTGGATGTTCACCCTCTTTGGAACTAATTAACTGTTTTGTTGTTTCAACGTTACACACAATTGTACATATCCAAGAACTAGGAAGATCATTTCAACTTCTAAATTTACATGGTCACTATGATAATAGGGATGAATTTTGAAACTCCATGTTGGAAATTGACTAGATCAGGCATGAAATTATTATTATAGGTGGGGAACTCAACCTCACTATGCACATAGGAATTTTTTTGGGTTTGGTGGAAAGAAAATATTGATTGGTAGATTTCTTTGCAAACAAATTTGATTCCTTGGGTCTGGTGGATGTGGAGCCTTTGGAGGTAAATCCCACAATGGGGTGAACAATCGCTCAAACGATGTAGGTATATCAAAACGCCTTGATCATTTTTTGGTTCATCATATAGTCCTTGAATATTTATGCAATTGTCATTCATGGATATAGACATTTCAAATATCCAATCACTTCCTGAATCTTCTTGAACTTAGTCTTGGTACAACTAAGCCTAAAGTGCCCTTTAAGCACAATCTTTCTTGGGTTGTGGAAGAGGACTTTAGGAAACTAGTGGTTGACAGTTGGAAGGGCTATGATCCGGGAATGATGGAGTCTACGATCCATAAGATTTTAAATTCATTGAAATTAGTAAAGGATTATGTCATCCCTTGGGCCGAAGATTAGTTGATCGCTAGAGACAAAGATTTGAATCAGATTGGGCAAGAGTTGAAAGGATGGTATGAATCTTACTCGGATGGCTCATTCTTATATGAAGCCACTTCGTTGTCAAAGGCTTGGAGTCTTAGAGGTAAAAAATACTACTATATTAGGAAAAGGACTAGAAAATCAAAATTCGAGCATTATGGTTACACTTAGGTGATCAAAATACAAACTTCTTTCACCAATACACCAATCATAGAAAGAATACAAACATAATCTGGGACTTGAAGGATGCATCTGGAAATAAGGTTACTAGTTTTCAATATTTGGATGCCCTTGGAGTTAATTATTTCACTAACATGGGGATATTCTAAAAATGATTTATTTTTTACCCCAAAATGGTGGAAGAGGAAGATAATTCCCACCTCTTCAAGGAGATCACATCTGAGGAAATGTTAATGGTTATGTATTCTTTCCATAAGGAGAGGATCCCTAGGCTATATGGATGGCCTATCGAATTCTTCATCGATTTTTATGATGTGTTGGGGTTGATTCCTCCATATGGTGGAAGAAGTTAGGGTGCAGGGGAGAATACCGAGGATCCTAAATTCAAATTTACTCACATTAATACACAAACAGGACAAGCCATACTCCTTTGATGGCTTTAGGCCAATTTCCCTTTGTAATTGCGTTTATAATATCATATCAAAAGTCTTATAATTGAGAATAAAAAAATTGTTGTGTAAATTTTCAAGCCCAGAACAATTTGGATTTCTTGATGGACGTCTGATTCATGAAGCCATTGGGTCTACACAATAATCTCTCCATTCAATTAAAGTTTCATCTCTCATGGATTTCGTTCTAAAGTTGGATCTCTCAAAGGCGTATGAGCATGTTTCATGGATTTTTCCAAGGTTATTGTTGTTTCATTTGGGCTCTTCCCTTGAGGTAGTTAAGTGGATGATGAGCTTTGTATCAACTTCTTGTTTATCATTTCTTATTAATGGCTCAACATCGTCGTTATTTGAGTCTTCACGAGGAGTACTGAGACAAGGTGATCCACTATCAACATACTTGTTTTTACTCATTGTAGATGGATTGAGAAGAGCACTTCATTAGGAAAAAAAACAAGGACTATTAAATGGTGTAAAAATTGTGGGATAACTCTCAATTTCCCACCCCCTCCTTGTTGACATCTTATTATTTGTTATGTAATATGATATATCATATTGGGATCTTTTAAGGAAAGACAAGTTCTAAAAGACATTTTAAATGTTTTTTCCTAAGATACAGGTATGCTAATAAATCTGGAAAAATCAACTTTATACATAAATGGGGTGGATGATGGCACAACAGGGTCGATATGTAGAATTTTATCAATTCCCTTAAAATACTGGGAGGGAGGCTTAATATATTTGGGCTATTCTTTAAAGTCAAATAGGTATATACAATGACAAATTGGATTTGTCTTATTGCTATAATTGAAGTAAGAATCCATCATTGGTGTAACCAATCGATTTCAAGGGGTGGTTGATTAGTTTTGACCAAGTCTATGATTGAAGCTACCCCGATATACTGACACACATTGACATCCATCTAAAAAGGTGTTCTGGAAAATATTAAGAAAATTTGTGCCAATTATTTACGGAAAAGTGATGCAGAGTATAAAGGGGCGCAGTGGGCTCGATGGGAGCTTATAACTAGGCCCAAAAATTTGGTGGTTAGTGGATGAAGGATCTTCATTATTTTGGATGATCCTTAGCTGCTAAATTTCCATGTCACATCATCTCAAAAGACAACTTATGGTGAAGAATTGTTCATGATAAATACATGGCCCCCATAACCTTGGTGGATAGGATTAGAAATCCTAGTAAATAACCTTACCAAAGTGTGAAATCATTGGAAATCCTTAACCTTAACATTCTTAGTCATAAAAAAAAATTGGTGTGGACAATATATGATGGTTCTCAAGTCTAAATTGGATAGGATGCCATACTGTGATGTAATCAAAATATTTTTCTTCCCCGAGAGTTTATTAATAATATCCAACTAAGAGGTTTATGAATAAAATAGGTAAAGAAGATGCTACCTCTCCATGGTCACATGGTTAGCTTACTAATCAATAAGTTGGAATCAAATATTTATAGGAAATTCATTGGGAAAGATACATTGCAAAAATTTCAAGAGCACCTATTAGAGTATTGGAGGGAGCTGATGAATTAGCCTAAGCTTGGAAATGTGAAGGTACCGAGTATTCGGTTTCCTTGGGATATGAAGCACAAAAAGATCCTAGTGTTCTCTGAAACGACTGGTGGTGGAAGCATATGTGGAAGGTGTGAGCACCTACTAAGAGTATCGTATTGATATGGCTCATTCTTTATAATCACTTTGCTACATGGGACAGACTGCAGAAGAAGAACTTGGGAGGGCATAGATGGTGTACATTATGTAGAGATAATATTGAATCCAACATCCATCTCTTCTATGAATCCCCATTTTCTGTTTAGGTATGGAGGGATGTAGAATCTTGAAATTATTTTGGAAAACTTCAAGGAATGGTTTGTGAGGAAAGATCTAAAACAACTAAGAGTTTTTCATTTCTTGGTTTTGTGGAGAATATTGATTGCCACGAACAAAGGTATATTTGAAAGGAATTTGGTCCTAAGTTTTCAAGTGGCTTCTCAAGATTTTGTGTTTTTAAAATACAATACAATACCATGATGATGATGATTATGCTTTTATTTATTTATTATTATGATTTTTTTTCACTTTTACATACTCACCTCAACTTTTGTTTCATTTAGTGTATTAAGAACATGTGTTTCCTCCTAATAGGTCACAAGTTCAAATCCTTATAAATTATCTATCAAATCATGAAGGGGATCTTTTTTTCCACGAACAAGGGGGTCTCATACACCAATTTAGTGTCTCACTTGGCCATGACCCTAAAATTAGATTATTGTTGTTGTTATTATTATTATTAAGTTTAAATACTTTACATTATACATCTTATCTGATATTTCATTTGTAAGTTGCATAAATTATAATTAATTTTAATGATTTTAGGGTATGCTTAGCTAATAATACTAGGTATGCTTGGTTATTACTCCATATATTTGGGAAAGTGAACTCATTTGATCCAATCTTGGAAAGTGAGCTCATTTGATCCAATCTTTTAATTTACTAACTTTAAGTGCTTTATGTTACACATGCCATTGACATAACAAAGTTTAATTCGTAAGTTGAGCCAATGGATAATTGGTTTGTAAGTTGAGCTGGTGGATGATTATTAAAAGGTAAGATTGGTTATCACTAGATATATCTAGAAGAGTGAGCTAACTTGACCAAATATCCTTAGGAATGAGATGGTGTGGGATAAAGGTATCTCGAAGAGTGAGCTGACTTGACCAAATATCCTTAGGAATGAGATGACGTGGAATAACGGGCACTTATACCACACACCACTCCACTTTTCTAGTAAAAAATGAATTTATATAGTTTAATTAGTAAAAAATGAATTTATATAGTTTAATTATTGAAAAAATTAATAAAAAAATAGAACTTTGACTCATTAAAAAAAACCACCCTCACCCCAAATTGAGCTATTTGAATGTCCAATATACAACATTGAACAAGATACTCTTTCCCAAATTTTATTAAATAACTAACAAATTATGGCTTCAAATTTTGTATTCCTCTCTACAATTAATAGATTTGAACTTTTGTTTTAATACCTTATATTATATCTTACATATTAGCTTTAAATGCTTTATATTATACATCTCATCTATATTGGAAGTAGGTTGTAATTAATTATAGTAGTTATTTTCATCTAGAATGAAGTAGGTTGTAATTAATTATAATAATTATTTTAATGCATGCTTGATTTTATAGAGTATGTTTAGTATAGTGGGAAAGTGAGTTAATTTATTTAATATTTTAATTTATTAACTTTGAATGTAAGTTTTCACATGCTACTTATAATTTTAATTTATATTTTGGGTGAGTAACAACTAATTTGTAATGTGTAAGTTGAGTGAGTGGATAATTATTACAACGTTATCCTTGGAAGTAAAGCTTACTTATTTTTTCATATATTTTTAATAATAATTAAATAAAATAATAATAATAATAATAATAATCTATTTTTAAGGTTACGGTCAAGCCAGCACATCAAATTGGTGTATGAGACCCCTTGTTTGTGGGACAAGGGACTCCCTCCGCCCAGCGATTTGACTGGTAAAGTCTAGAAAGGTATACATACCCTACCCCTCTGAATTTGAACTAAAAATTAAAATAATATAACTTTCCTTTTTAATTTTTTTTATATAATTAATAGAATCGTTGGTTTAAAATAAATTCCACATTTGGTTATAAAACATGGTAAAAGCCTCAACACAATCCATATACTGGTATCATTGGCATTCCCGCACCTCTCGAGTACAAACGGTTCAACCAGGAATACATATTAAGGTGCCTGTAACTCGGTATATCTACGATTTCCATTTCCATTTACTATCGTCACGATGAAGAAAGAAGAAAAAGCCGAATGCGGCTTGCCAGATGAAATGCGGTGCAGGCGGTCTGATAATAAGAATTGGCAGTGCTCTAAGCCCCGCGCGGACAAATGTAGTTACTGCGAACATCATCGCGACATCTTACATGCAAATTATCTCAGAAGGTTACTGCGAACATCATCGCGACATCTTACATGCAAATTATCTCAAAAGGAAGAAAAGAAAAGACGGGTATATAAATCTGTACTAGTTAGTATCCTCTTTAGATTCTTTCCAAATGTGAGTTTTTGTATTAATATTACCATTATGTTTTCTGCAGGTCGCGGGAATTAGTGATAGGTATAACACAACAATGTCTGAGCAACAAGAACAAGTTAAGGAAACCTAAAATAGCAGAAACCCTAGCTTTGCCCGGTGACATTCTCCTTCTAGATGACCTAACAAATGTTTTGAATAAGGAGACGTGGATAGAACACCTTACTCCCGCAGAGAGAAGCGAACTCTGTGCATTACTTCCAGACTTGGAAGAACCGGATAAAACGAGTATTGTGGAATCTCTATTCAATGGGGAGAATTTAAACTTCGGGAATCCGGCGATGAAGTGGGGAGAGAGTGTATGCAAAGGGGAGCAACGTCCAGATGCTTTGCTGCAAAAAGAGGAGGAGTTGAAGCGTTCTCAGTCGCAGTATTACAAAGATCTGAAAACATATCGCGACACTCTCCTAGACAGCCTTGAAGAGCTGAAGCAGCTCTGTGAGTCTTGTAATGGCGAACATGCAAAGATTCAGGAAGAGATCGAGCAATGGAGGGCGAAGAAGTTAAGGGATCAAAGAGACTCTCCAGATGCTTTGTTGCAAAAAGAGCAGGAGTTGAAGCGTTGTTGCAAAAAGAAGAAGAGAATCACTTCACCACCGAACGGGTTGATATGCAAATTAAAATAATTTCAAGATGAGATCTCTGGATGGATTCAATGGTTGCTCATTTGTTTATTTTACTCTAAAATTTTGGGGTTTTCATTGTAAAATGTGTCATATGGTTGGATGGTTTTTTTTTAACGGATTCAATGGTTAATATTTTTTATTTTACTCTAAATTTTTTTGTTTTTCATTGTAAAATGTGTCATATTGTTGGATGGTTTTTTTCGTTTATGGAAGTGGACCTTGGTTCAAAGGTGATGTCAATATCTTCTCCTTCATATTAATTTAGCATTTTGAATTACTTCCATTGTTTTAACATTGTTTTAAGCTAGTAAGACTTCCTAATATCCTAGGAAATTTTGGAATAAAAATTTAAATTCACTATTAGTGATATTAAGGTAAGTTTATTACTGTGTGCTAGCTTAACAATAAGGTGTCACTAACTTTTATTGATGTATGAATTTGCATCAATGTTTATTTTAGCAAGGGTTTGTGTAAAGAAATTATGTGAGAAGTATAAGGATGGTAGTTGGTTGCAAGTTGAGGTGATTTTGAGTGATATTAGGATAACTTTATTATTTTGTACCAACTTAAAAATGAGGTGTTAAAGTATGAATTTGCATTATGTTGATTTGAGATAGGGGGATCATGCTTGGTGGTGGAGGTTTATTTGGAAATTTAAATTCCCTTTAAATGAGTGGATATTTAAGTGCTTAACTCTAAATAATAAGGCTCTTACTTGGGAAAAGCTACAAAAAAGAAGTATACATTGTACAAGATGGTGCATTTCTGTGCAAGGAATTAAATGAGATTATTGAGTATATGTTATTGTCTTGTTTATATGTAGAGAAAGTGTGGAAGGAAATAGAGAGAATGATTAGTATAAGGGAGATATGGGGTGGCAATACAATTGAAAAAGGATTAATAAAGGGCCGTAATAACTCCATTGAGTTGTTCTTGGGGGAGTTGGTTATCATGGTTCAGTCACATAATTTTAAAGGTAGAATGATTCCTATTATTCAATTTGTAGTATAGAGGGTGTACATTTTATATGGATTTCCACACGCTACAAAGGTCAAATCCCAAAGGAAGGTATTGAGGGAAAAAATGACAAGAGTGGATTCTTATTTCAATGGTGTTTTTCAAGGGGAACCTCGTGTTTTTGGAGATAGCATACTCATACATCTATATTCTCATATGTTATATATTTTAAATATAGTTTTATTCTTTAAAGATAGCCAATATAACTACCTAATTGTTGTGATATAACTACCTAATTGTTGTGATATGATTTTGTGACAAATAAGTGCTCTTTGTAGTCAAGTCCTTTTGGGTTATTGAGGAAGAGGAGAGTGTTTAGTGTAGATTTATTTTTAATGGAAGTGATGGATTTTCCCTTTGCTATATTGTATATCACTAACTTTAGTTTTTTCTCCCTCCTAAGATTAGTTAGTTGCATTACATATTGCACTTTTCATTGCATGATAGTTTCATTTCATTTATTACACTTGAGCTTATGGATGCTAGACCATAACTAATAGGTTTTCCATTTTAAGAAAGGAATGTGTAATTGGGCCCCTTCATAGGGAAACCCTGAGAAATTCACAAGGGAAATTTGTTGATTTCAATAGATTATTTTTTTACACTAGTCTCCTTCACCCATGTTTATAGAGAATTGAATAAAGAAGTATATTTTTGGTCCAAAGAGGGTCCACATCTTGAAAAAAATATTTGGGTCATTATGGTGATAAAAAAGGCTCCATCTAATCTTAAAGTTCTTGATTGATTTTGGACAAAGATTAAATGTATTGGAAATCTTTCCTAGCTTCGTTTTATATAAAAAAATTAATCTCATATTTTTCTCTCTTTTTTTGTAAGAACATAATAGGACACTGCTATAATTTGAATCATCTACGTAAAAATTTCTCTTACAAAATGTCTTTTAGTATATGTATAGATTAGTTATAAGAATATTCAAATGCCTCAAAAGAGGATTTGCATGCCTTTTTGTGATATTTCTGAATTTTCTTAGGACCATATGGGAAACATACTATTTTTATATCTAATAGATATGTAAAGTAATGAAAATATAATTTGATCTACCAAGCAAACCAAAAGAGCATGAAACAATCATTATTAATGTAAGGGATATCTCAACGCACTAAGGTAACAAAAAATATCCCAATGCTCTAATATGAAAGATGCATCTCCTAACTCACAAAACAATGTAGTTCTTCTCCTAGGGAAGTATTGGAAATGAGTATTGAACAACTAGTGAGATTATTGTTTTTTATTTTTTATTATTATTTTTTCCCACTTTTACTCACTCAATTTGTTTCATTTAGTGTATTAAATTTAAATGCATTACATTATACATCTCATTTAGAGTGGGCTTCCATTTCTAGGTTGCGTAAATTTTGATTAATTTTAATGATGCTATGGAATGCTTGGCTAATACTAGGTATGCTTGGTATACTTAGTTATTACTCAGTATATTTGGGCAGGTGAGCTCATTTGATCCAATATTTCAATTTGTTAATTTCAAGTACTTTAAGTTACACATGCCATTCATAATGGATTTTAATTTGTAACTTGGGCAATAGATAATTAATTTGTAAGTTGAGTTGGTGAATAATTATTACAAGGTAATATTGGTTATCAAGGGATATATCTTGAAGAGTGAGTTAACTTACTAAATATCCTTAGAAATGATATTGTGTGGGATTCCATATTGCACTTTTCATTGCATGATAGTTTCGTTTGATTTATTACACTTGATCTTATGGATTCTAGACCATAACTAGTAGGTTTTCGATTTTAACAAAGGAAGATGTAATTGGGCCCTTTCATAGGGTAAACCCGATAAGTTGACAAGGGATGTTTGTTGATGTAATTAGATCATAGTTTTTACACTAGTCTCCTTCACCCATGTTTATAGAGAATTGAATGTGGAAGTAAATTTTTGGTCCAAAGAGGGTCATGATCTTGCAACTAATATTTGGTTCATTAGGGTGATAAAATGGCTCCATCCAATCTAAAACTTCTTCATCAATTTTGGACAAAGGTTAAATGTATTGGAAATCTTTCCTAGCTCCTTTTGATAAAAAAAATTAACACCATTTTTCTTGTTTTTATTTTGTAAGAACATAATAGGACAGTGCTTTAATTTGTGTCATCTAGGTGTAAATTTATCTTAGAAAATTTTCTCATTGTATTAACTTCATTATTATAATATAGTATACAGGATCCTGCAACATCCAAAATACCTAATCCATTGACCTGGATTAGATTACAACCTAAATTCCTTAATTGGAGTTAGAAAACCATAGGTTGGAAAACTGTGTACCAAAACCGCCCAAAAAAAATTCTCGGGGACTCCACACCCTTGTGACCCCCCTGCCGCTATGCCCAGTGCAACATAAAAACACATGGGGCTAATCGTGGAGAGAACAAAACAAAAACCTCTGCCAGGCTCCACAACCAACACACTTTGTCATTGCTACCTCATTTCTTTAATCATAATATTTAATACCAATGTTTGAGCATCATACATTAAGTGTCAATTGAATACAAACACTAGCAATAGCAATATTTTTTAACAAACGAGTTAATCTTCCATAGGAAATGCCAATAATCATCATCTTTGTTATTCAAGATACACTAGAAATGATCATTGAACTATTCAACCAATATTTATCACCACATTAATCATAAATAATTCCCATATGTGATACAATGCAAAATATTGACATAAATCAAGACATCCATTATCATATCAGTGTTGAATCTCCTTCCAATTCATTAATATCAACATCAATTAATATGTGCATCCACCATTCCAATAATCAAATATCATCAGTATCATCAAGTTAAATCATCAATGTCATCAACATTATCAACCTCATAAGATGTCCAATCAATATCATCATATCATCAAATATCATCAATACCATCAACATTGTCAAATCATGGTTAAATTAATATCATGATCAAATCAAGTATCCTCAATTGAAAACATCAAATAACATTAAAAAATTGAAGTCACCAACAAATCACTATTTTATCATTAGTATCATCAATATGATAAGTTATGGAATTAAATCATTTTACATTACCAATATTACCATCACCTTCAAATCATCAATATTGTCAACATCATCATAATAATTAATATCACAAAAGCATGAATACCATCAAGAGCTTCAGTAACATAAAATCATTAATAACATCAAAGCATTAAGAACATCAACAAAAAATCAATAATATCATCAAGGGCTTTAATATCACCAAACACATCAATAGAATCGACTAAATCATTAATATCATTAAGAGCATGGATATCATCAAAAAAATCAATATCTCTAAATGCATCAATATCATCAAGAACGCCAATAACATTGAATCAACATCATTAACATTATCAAATCATCATTGTGTATAACTAACTCTATGACACTAATAAGAAATGAGCAACATTAAGGTTATGATCCTATCAATGTTATTATGATCATGTCATTCATCCATTTGAGGTGGCTCCTCTTAAGCTAGGAATAACACATTAACCAAGGAACACCATAACCTCAAGCAAGGGGAAAGAAGGTGAGCCATGAGTTGCAAATAAGGCAAGTTAATTTTCCATGTCAAGTAATTGTACATGTGAATATACCATCTCAATCATTTGTACATTTACATAAGATTTGTGTTTTATGGTAATTAAGGTAGGAATAATAATAGTTACGAGCTAACATGAAATTCAATGCTTTATCTTGATATAACACATAAATTGTAACAAGAGCTTTTCTATGTCTCTTAATCATTTCAATGGATAGCTACTTGAGGAGAAGAAAGGGTTCATTACATTACTTGACTGGAAGAGATTGTGTAACTTTTCATCCATTACTATTCGTTAGTTTAATTCCCATAAGCCAGGTATCCATATTTACAAACTTAACCTTGCTACACAACAGTAAAATTTTTCTTAACAATATTATGGGAAGTTGTGCTTGCACGCTTTCCATCCGGGTTCAAATCCTCGATGAAGCATGGCCCATTGTGATAAGGTTGGAAGGATAGATGCCCCCCTCGTGGGTGTCTCGGTCCTTGATAAGTCATAAGTTTCCTTCTAGGCATTTTCTTATGAGATGTTGGCACTAGCCTAGGGTTTATAGCGGCAACCAACTGAATTTGAACTTGGGCCTTGCCTAGGTAATCCTGGCCAATGACCGATTCCCATAGATTTAAAAAAACCAACATTATCTATCTTTCATTAATTGAAAAACTTTAAGATACTATGACTCCATTTACTTACTATTCTAAATCTATGAAAAGCATAAGAACATCATATTATTCAAAGGTTTAAGTATTGAAGCTCATTAAAACTTAATAAGGATACCTAACTTACTTACCATAGGAATATCCAAATTTATATAATTCATGTAAACATAGCGATATCATCTAGCACTATGTGTTATTACTAACCCTTATGCAAACAATATACTTTGTGTGTGGATGTATGCACTACTCTACAACTACCAAAATAATAATTAATGATTTTCTCTTTTGTCTAGCTATTCAATCTAATTAGGTACACTGAAATAAGGGGAAAAAATAGAAATTATATGATTAATTTTTTTTAAAGATGGAAACCTACAACATTTATTTTCATAGTAAGTTGACTTAAATGATGAAGACATAATAATAACGTCTAGAGTTAAGTGTTATTGTGTTATTGTTAGAGGTTATAATTTCATATGCGGTTGCATCTTCCTCTCTCTCTCACCCACACACACATACACATAACTTTATCTTATGTGTGTGTTGTGTGACAATGGTTATGTGTACATCGGCACTGAAAAACACACACACTTGGTTTCATGTGTGCGATACATAAGGCATGTTCTCATAAACATATTTTTTCATTATATGTTACAATGTTTACAACATAAGGTCATATGTGTGATATGTATATGTATTTAGACATATACATATACATGATTAATTAAACCCCTTTCTAAACCCCTAATTATATGTAATTAGTCATGTTAATTATTTCCAAAGCATGGAATATAAATATTGTAATTGTATTTCCTTTGATTGAAATGCCAACTAGTTGATTGTGGGATGAAGCCTTAAAAGTACTGTACATGATACCACTAGAGGAAAGAATGAGGGAACCTATTGAGGGGGGGCGCTCATTATGCTAAAATAACCGAAACCTCCATGTTGATACATTAATTTGGAAATATTTAGATTATTTCCCTTAGCCCTGATTTCAAGACAAGTTAGTTAATGGGAAGGGGTTGTTAGTTGAACACCAAGCCACTCCCATGAATATAGGTATGGGAAATCTGGTTAGGAAAACAAAATTTGCTAACCATAGGTACAAAAGGGTATCAATTATGAAGTCCAAATTGACCCCTTGAGTTCCTTTTGACATAAGGAAGAGGACAAGTTGAGATCCTTCCTGGGTGGGGCGTGCAAGAAAATATTGCACGAGGGAAAACAACAAGGGGGAGAGACAAACCAAATCAGAGTTTGGGGCATGAGAATCCAAGAGAGATTCCTTGGTGGTATCATGGCTTGGCATGGGGGTGGCTTGTTGCTAAAGTGACTGAGAACGAAGAGCCTATGGTTGGGTGGAAAGGAAAACACATGCAATTAGCTGGCTAGTTAATCTTTTCGTTGAATAGATAAGTATTATTGTTGTTTTCCCCATTTCATATTAACAACAAGGATACATTTTTTATTTTTCATGTAATTAATGTGATTGGATGACTGAATTTATGTAGTGCATTCCTAAGTTTTCATTCATGTTACTAGGATGATTGTTAATTTTATAGGAAAATCCTTGCGCTTGATTGAATGTGGAAATTATGTGAATTGTACAGGTCTTGTACATCTGAATAGATCAACATTATGATTGGTTCTAGAGGGTAGAATACCTTGTATTGGTTGATGGGTGCAATTTCGTGATAATTGGACCAGAATCTGTAATGAGAATGAATGGTTGTGTATTATTGTTCCTCTGTTCATAGTAGTAGATTGTTGTAATGGGTTGCATGTGAAAGGTCATTGGACTACTAAGTCCAGGAATGAACCTTAACCATTCAAACCCCTATGTTTCCCTTATCCATTGAAATGGAAGGCTTATGGGATGTAAGATCCTTAATCGGGATTTGAGGTATGGATTCCTTAGTCAATTTAAGAGTGAAATCCAAAGTCAAGAGGGCCTAGTAAAACCCTTGTGATAAACCTAAAGAGGTCTCAGAATGGTTAAGTCTAAGATGAGACTATTTTCCTAAAGGAGAACCTGAGTTCAACCGGGATGATTTGCAACCATTGGATTGATGTCGCAAGCAGATCTGTACCATTGATTAGACGAGGTTCTCATCGGAGAGATCAAGGGATAGATTGTAATAGGAATCTGACGAGCTAAGTCCCGATTCAATAGTGCTTGTTGATCCGTTGGAACATGGCTATGGTGGATTTTGGATCATTGGATCCAGTTGATAGTCTATTGGTGTAAGAATAGTTAGAGGTTTTGGAAAGGAGGTTATAAGAGGGAGTTTGATGATAGGGGTTCTGATGACCGTATATCTCACATAGGATATTGTGGGATCACAATCGTCATATATCGTGAGGGTCGACCCTAGGAAGAGAACTTTACTACCTTGTCAGTGATTGGTTGGGAATATCAAGGCATACTACATCCACCGTATCAAATTAAAAAGGACCATTTGATTTTTTGGAGCATGTGTGATCAGAGTGGTTTACTTGGAGTAGTAAATGGAGTCAAAGCAGTGACACTCTAATAAGGAGGAGTTTCGAGAGAAAAGGTGAACCATTGATTTGTCGGAGGCTGAGTGATGAATCTCAATGATTGAGGTCATATGGGGGGAACATGGTTGCAACCCTTGGTTCCATGCATTATCATATAAAAGAGAAAATGTAGAAGATAAATTCAACGTGACATGTCATGGAAACATGGAAGCCAACATGTCCTAGACGATGACAAGTGTCGATACCTGGTTTGTCAAGAGGATGAGGATGAACCCCTATTTGGCTTAGAACTTTGGATGGTTACCCTTAATTGTTTATCTTCATATCTGGGGAGGATATATCTCCACCTCTGATCAGACGACATTGCTATCAGGATGATAGTACGCGAGGTTCATAGGGGACCCTAATCAAGGAGGCTTTGAGAGGGTATATGGATCGTAGATCAACAAGAGGGAAATAATTAATCCTAGTCATTAATAGGTGCATAGTTTGACCAGTATAAGAGGCTTTGAAAGTCTTAACCATTGTGTAGATAAATACTCGGATGTGATCGGGGCCGTTGTTTATTCGAATCCAAGAATCATTAGATCCGATGAATGGAGTTCTATTGGAGTGGTTCGAGTCACTAGAACATGTGAACTTCAATGAGAGGGACTCTGAGGATGAATGAGTTTCATTGATCATAAATATGGCTATATTTAATCTTAGATGAAGATCATTGTGGGTCCCACAATAATCCAAGCTAAGGAATAGTGTGGAATGGTCGATAACCTCCAAGGAAGTGGAGACTCCAAAGTAATCAAATTCGTTGATATCTAACCCTGAGGATCACTCGATCTGTCAAAGTATATAGGGTTGTATTATGTTCATCGGAGTGGAACATGACTCTAGGGAGGGAGTACTCTGACATGAGGAACTTCGAGAATTATGGATATTTATTGATCAGAGGAAAGGCACGATGAAATGACAGTTGTAGAATTGTCATGGACCCCACCTAATTACTTGCAAAAAAATAGAGAGGTAGGTGCTAACCTTCAATAAAGTTAGAGGCACCGACATGAATGGGTTTGTTGGAT
>SNQJ01S0038251.1:41799-56410 GCA_010110895.2 Picea sitchensis | reverse complement strand
ATCAATCAGGGCTACATATATATCAAAAACAAACTTCCCCTCTCCAAGGGGTCGAATCCCTCATGATAGGAACAGTTTACATGATTTTATCCAACCAAACCTTAAGACTAGGGAGGTTAGAAACTAATTTCCCCTTTTTGCTAAATTATTTGAGTTTATTTCTCAAAGCATTAAATACAAGATATTAACCTTAAAAAACTCAAAATTACATTAAACACATCTATTTTTAACTTTTACATTTACCAATTTCACTTTTAACTTTTTACTGTAGTAAAAAATCTTCATTCACAGAAATGTAACAAATTTTCCTAGAAGTGCAGCAAGTCTTTGCAGAAGCACAACAAATCTTTGAGGTCACTTTTGAGTGACTTTTCCTGATCCATTTGCTGATATGAAGGTAGATTTGGAAATCTTGGGATGTCTAGTTGTCTTTAGAACCTTAAAGCATGCAAAATAACCTCTCCAAAGATGAGAAAAATGAGTTTTCCCAAGACTACTCTAGAAGCATAACACCAAGGTGAAAATAATGGCAGAAAGTGGTTTTTTAGCATATATTTTGAATTTTTCTATGAAACTACAAAATGACATGGAAACCCAAGTTTATATTTGGTATATATAGGTCATAATATATCCAAAAATGTAAATAAATCATCATTTGGTGCCCTAGGAAAAAAACACAGTGTGAGCTCGCTGCACTTTTGTACATCACAAAATTGCCAAAATTTCAAAATTTTCTGCAAAAATAGGGCTCAAAGGTAGAGCAATATCTCTCTAGACATAACACGTTTTGAAAAGCTGAGAGATTTTTTTGTTATTTTCTATGTGATTAACAAAATCCTCCTCCAGTTTTCAAAAATACATTCTCATTTGTTCAAAATCCAAGTTTGAAGTTGGTCACTCAAAAATTGCAGAAGCGCGACGTGCTCTCAACAGAAGCACAATGTGGTATTTGAGAGGGATTTTGGAGGCATAACCAGAATATTTTTGGGATAAAAGTGGTATGGTTGGAAATATTATGATGTATTCTACATAATGGAGTCATAAAGCACTGCAAACACCTTCTCCAAACCCCTGAAAAAATGACTTGAAGTCAAGATGTCCAAAAGTGCAGGAACCCTCCTATAGCAACTATATTTTGGGAATTTATCTCAAATAATAACACATGTTCATAAACGGAAGGATGCCTTTTTTCCTTGGTATGTGATTGACAAAAACCTCTTTCACTTTTTTCAAATTCATCTTCCTTATTTCAGAAACTAATTTTGAAGTAGGATTGTCCCTGTGTGCAATGTAAACCCTAGGCAGCGCACATATTGAAAGGATTTCTTGATGAAATATGAATCCATGATTTCTTGGACTTTGGTGGGCTCATACCTGGAAACTTCCCCTCCCTTATTGTGCTTTTTATTCTCAGTGTCATTGTTTCCAGTTTCCATGATTAAAACCTTATTTGAGTGGGAAGGAAAGGGATAGGGTAAGACTGTGAAAACAGGCGATAAGGGACATTCTTGTATATGGAGGGAAATGAAGGGTTTAGTGGTTGTCTAAATTCTTGGGGAAATTTTTGGGAGTAGGGATTGGTGTTAGGGAGTGTAGGGAGTTGGAAATTTGGGAAATGGATGAGGGTAAAGGGTAAAAAAGTTGGAAACACAGTCCTAACCTAGAAAAGTGTAGTTTAGGCTAGGGTTTGTATGGAAATGAAGGAAATGAGGGAATGGGTATGTGATGTGTGGATGAAGGTGATAGAGTAGGAAACCTAGATGTTTTATCACTGCAATGAAGCAAAATCATATGGAAACCAAAAGACTATGACTTTGACCAAGACACTCGTTTGAAAATTTATGACAAGGAATGATGACATGACCATGATGACAATTTATGACCTTGGATGAGTGGAGGGAGTAGTAATGACACTTGGACACACCATTGACCATATGAAAACCAAGAGATACCAAATTTTATTTGAAAATATAAAAATTTGACCTAATGACCCTATCAATCACATGGAAAAAGTACATTTAATCACTGGGATTGATGGACACTAACATGTTCTTTCATATTATGGCACCTGTAGATCACACTTGTTCCATGTTGTTCAATACTCATTTCCAATACTTCCCTTAGAGAAGAACTACATTCTTTTGTGATTTAGGAGATGCATCCTTCATCTAAGGGCATTGGGATATTTTATGTTACCTTAGTGCATTGAGATATCTCTTACATTAATAATGGTGGTTTCATGCTCTTTTGGATTACTTGGTAGATCAACTTCTATTTTCATTACTTTACATATCTATTTTTTTTCTTGAAAAAAATCATAATTTTCAACTAGATATAAAAATATTATGTTTCCCATATGCTACTAAAAAAATATAGAAATGTCACAAAAAGGTATGCAAGCCCTCTTATCGGGCATTTGACTATTCTTATAAATAATCCATATATATCCTAAAAGACCTTTTCTAAGAGAAATTTCCCCTATATGATACAAATTATAGCATTTTCCTATTATGTTCTTAAAAACAAAAACAAAAAAATGAGATTATTTTTTAGATCTAAAGGATCTAGAAAAGATTTCTAATACATTTAACCTTTTTCCACAATTTATAAAGAAGTTTCAGATTAGATGGATCCCTTTTTATCACCATAATTACCCAAAGTTTTGTTGCAAGATGAGGACCCTCTTTGGACCAAAAATATACTTCCACATTCAATTCTCTATAAACATGGGTGAAGGAGACTAGTGTAAAAACTATGATCTATTGACATCAGCAAAGGTCCCTTGTGAAATTATCGGGTTTACCCTATGAAAGGTCCCAATTACACCTTCCTTTGTTAAAATGAAAAACCTACTAGTTATGGCCTAGCATCCATAAGCTCAAGTGTAATAAATGAAATGAAACTATCATGCAATGAAAAGTGAAATATATAATGCAACTAACTAGCCTTGGTGGGAAGAAAAAACTAAATTTAGTGGTATAATGGATAGCAAGGGAAAAAAACATCACTACCATTAGAAATGAATCTACATGAAACACTCTCCTCTTCCCCAAGAATGCAAAATGACTTGAATACGAGGAGCACTTCGTTGTTGCAAAACCAACAACCTAAAATGGAACAAGTTAGTCACATAGCATAAGTGAGAAGAATCTATAGCTAATGCAAGTGAACAATCAAAACCTTAATCCTCCAATGATAGTATAAAAAATACTAAGAGAATCCTTATTCCAAATCAAGTTCCTAATATGAAAAAGATAGGTTAGCAATAATAAAGCAACAAGAGAATAGTTTACATGGTACAAATTACAACCTAGAATCACCAAGAGAGTTATGAGAGGAGGGAATAGTCCACAACCAATCGTGGATCTACAAGAGTATAAAAATTGGTGAACAATGGCCTCTTTATTATCATATGAAGGAAGGTTACAATTCCAAGGGAAAAACCTCTTCAAATGAACACATGAGTTCCATGTGAGTCTTGGCATCCCAAGTGATTGTTGGCCTTCCAAATGACCTTAATTTTCTCGTCATGTAGAAAGATAATAATTAAACTAGTTGTACTTGATGTATAGTATTTTAGTTGAATGAATTTTTCACCCAACAGTTTACCATGTGCAATAAACGCATTCCCTTTTCTTGTCCCAGGTCTGCCTAACAATAATCATTTCGTTAAGGAACATGAGTGCTTCACTTTGTGTGACTTGCATATTTTGATCTTAAAAATCAGTGTATGCACACAATTTGACAAAATTAGATGACCTTAGTACAATAGTATGAGCTCGAATCATAGAATATGTATCCTACCATTGAATACATTATACTAATTGGAATTGTCACTATGAGATGTGTAATACCCTCCCATTGACTTGATAGCTAAATTATGTCTCTAAATAAGGAAGGGTGTGTGTGCCAATGAGCTTGGTGAAGTACTCATTCATCAATGAGATAAGACTATATTGTAGCCCCATGTAATTCCTTATAAGTGGCATATTATCCTCCATATGAGATCTCTAATTCGTGAGTTTTTCTTTAAGCTCATCATTTTATTTCCCTTCCCTCCTAACCCCTTTTTTACCATGTGCAATAAACGCATTCCCTTTTCTTGTCCCAGGTCTGCCTAACAATAATCATTTCGTTAAGGAACATGAGTGCTTCACTTTGTGTGACTTGCATATTTTGATCTTAAAAATCAGTGTATGCACACAATTTGACAAAATTAGATGACCTTAGTACAATAGTATGAGCTCGAATCATAGAATATGTATCCTACCATTGAATACATTATACTAATTGGAATTGTCACTATGAGATGTTTAATACCCTCCCATTGACTTGATAGCTAAATTATGTCTCTAAATAAGGAAGGGTGTGTGTGCCAATGAGCTTGGTGAAGTACTCATTCATCAATGAGATAAGACTATATTGTAGCCCCATGTAATTCCTTATAAGTGGCATATTATCCTCCATATGAGATCTCTAATTCGTGAGTTTTTCTTTAAGCTCATCATTTTATTTCCCTTCCCTCCTAACCCCTTTTTGGAGGTTCTTTTGAGTTTCATGTCCTTGCATTTGGTTTGGCCCAAATATGTTCCACTTAATCATTGTTCTTAACCCATACCCCTTGATGACCCTATCTATACTCTAATTATTGATGTCTATGAGCCATAACAATGGTATAAGCTCATCAGATGGCAAGATGAAAACATGAACCCTAGCCGCTACAAGACAGCTCTACCTCGACGCCGCCAGCTTGACTTGACCGAACTCCACTCCGTGTCAAGTGTTTCTTTATCGCCTCGCCACCACAGGCTTCATCGACATCTGGGTCGGAGGTGTTCTCTCATTAGTCTCAAGGTCGCTGACTTCTTCTGGGCTGCCCCGGATGCGAACTCGCGGCATAACCATCCGACCGGCACCTTCAGAGTGTTCTCAAGGCGGCCCGAAGCTTTTGCATGTGTGTTGGTGCAGTGGTCTTGGTGTTGCCGCAATTTGTCTTCTTCTTGTTGCTGGAGGTCGACTTTGATGGCCCCAGATCCGATTGCCACGAGGGGCAAAGACCCTTTGGAAGCATTCAGAGCGTTAGTCCGCTCGACAAGACCCAAATCCAAGCCTTTTTCCACTAAGAAGTTGAGGAGATCCCTTCTCCGAGCTATCTCCGTGAGCAGCCCCGCACTCTTGCCCTCCCCAGCGTAAAAGGCCCTCATCGGAAGTTGACGGTTATGGCCTAGCCCCAAACTGGTGGAGGAATGGATGGATGATCATTGGAAATCATCGACAAAGGGAAATGTTTCTCTGTTCGTAGTAGGCAAGGGCTTTTTTGTCTTCAATTTCACAAAGACAAAGGATCAGGACCTAGTCTTCAGATCTGAACCCTATTTCATGGAGTCGAGAGCACTGTTCTTAGCCCCCCTGGACCCTTGACTTCAATCCCCGGGTTATGATCACCACTGCTTAAGAATACCATCTTCCCTTGCATCTCCGGGGGATGTTCTCCGAGGACATTGGAAATATGTTTAAGCTCGACAACGGAGCCAAAGGGGACCCGCTTTAATTCATACGATTTGTGTTGAGGTTAACTCTCGAGAAAGGTCTTCCGTATAAATTAAGCTCTCCCTGGGAATGGTGCCATATCCAAGAGTTAGATTACGAGCGTGACCTCTTTAAGTGCCTCGTGCCATGCTTACTTGGCCACTCTGCATAGAAATCACTTCCAAAGCCTCCGAGGAACCAGACCAGCTTTAAAGCGATGATTTTCAGCCTGTGATCTAAGGCAGCCAAGGCTTAAAGGACCTACCAACCTGTAAGCAAATTCAAGGCCACTCTTTCAACAGAGGCAACTCTAGAAAAATAAAAATAGTTTTGATGCCAGCATGGAAGATGAAGCCCTAGAACCGTAAACCACCAGCCAGCCTAAGGAAGATCCTCCAGACTTAAATCCTTCCAATCCACCCCCAGTCAGAGGCAGCCGAGAGAAATTCGTGCTCTGGGGATTCTAACCCCTCTCGGCCCCATGTGTCCGGGTTGTTACTGTCCCCTCTAGCGGCTCTGGGGTAACTTCTGAACCTGAAGACAATGTTCCGTCTCCACTTCTTACCAGAGGGCGAAAGACCAGTAAAGCGCGCAGAGAAAAGGAGGTCGCCTCCAACATTTCTTTAGGATATCAGAAAAAAGCTGGACCCCTACATAAAAAAGCTGGACCCCTACATAAACGGGAAATCTTCATCCCCCTCGGATTAATGCTTTGCTTCTGTCTTTTGCTATGCTCACAGCTTGTGAGAATTTACTCATGTACACAATATTTGTCATATCATCGAATTAGCCCAAGGAGCAGAGGGGATTGGTCACCCAAGACATTCACAAGAAGGTTAACAACACTGTTAGAGGTCACCAACCTCCTTCAGATTTGTAACTTTTTTATTCTAACTTGCCAGAATGCCGCTTAATGCAAAATAACCGTTCGCTAAAAAAAAACGGTATAAGCTCAATGAAATTTATTAGCTCACACACTTTCTTTTCAATCCCAAGGAATTGATTACAAAGACACGTCAACTTGAGGATATTTTGGAGCCCTTGTCTGAGGCTTTGAAGGAATATAACAATGTTCCCTAAAATACTTTTGATCACCCATTCACTGTTGTGAAAAAATTGAAATATAAATGTACTAGTAACTTAGAGCCCTTGAGGGTTACCAAACTATATCACAACAATTAGGTAGTTTAATTGGCTATATTTAAAGCACAACTAGATTTAAAATATATAACATGATGAGCATCTAGATGCATGGTTGTGCTAGCTCCACAAATAGGAGGTCCCCCTTAACAAGCACCATCAAAATAAGAAGCCACTCTTGTCAATATATCCCTCAGATAATTTCCTTTGGTATTTGACCTTTGTAGCTTATGGAAATCCATCTAAAAATATACATAATCTATACTACAAATTTAATAAGAGGAACCATTCTGCCTTTAGAAGTATGTGATTTGCACGATAACCAACTCCCCCGAGAACAAATCAAAGGAAATGCTTGGATTTTTTTAACAATGGAATTATTCTAATATAATATTATTTTAAGGTCATGGAGGTTAATACAGATACCAAATTGGTGTATGATACCACACCAAATTGGTGTATGATAACCCCTCCGCATAGTGATTTGACTTCTAAACTCTATGGAGTTTTACATACCCTACCCTCTCTGGATTTGTACATGTGACCTTCGAAAAGGAAACACATGTTCTTAACCATTAGGCCCACGCAAGTTGTATAATGATATAATTTTAAGGTCATGGCCAAGACAAACACAAAATTTTTGTATCAGACCCCCTTGTTTGTGGGACAAGGGACCCCCTCCGCACAACAATTTGACTACTACAATCTACAAAGGTGTACATGCCCTCTGGATGTGAACCTGTGACCTCGTAGGAGGAAACACATGTTCTTAACCATTAAGCTCAATCCTTTTTCAATTTTATTGTCACCCCATATCTCCCTTATACCAATCATTCTCTCTAGTTCCTTCCACACTTTCTCTACATACAAGCAAGGCAATAACATATACTCAATAGTCACATTGAATTTCTTACAAAAAAAATCACCATGTTAAACCATGTATAATTCTTTTTTTATCTTTTCTCATGTAAGAGCTTTGTTATTTAGATTTAACTACATAAATATCCCTACCTTTAAATGGCATTTAAATTTCCAAATAACCCTCCACCACAAAGCAGGATCCCCTATCTCAAATCAACATTGATGCAAATCCATGTATTGGCACCTCATTTTTAAGTTGGTTCAAGCTAATAAAATTATCCTAATATCACTCAAGGTCACCAATGGAAAGTTATATGTTCATGGTTCAACACTTACAACCAACTACCATCCTTATACTCTTAACATAAATTCTTTACACAAGTACTTGTTGAAATAAATATTAATGTAAATTCATGCATTAATAAACTTACCCTAACATTACTAATGATCAATTTGAATTTTTATTCTAAAATTTCATAGAAAATTATAAAGTTTTAATGGTATTAATACAATAAAAGTAATTCAAAATGCTAAAAGGAATTGATTCAGAATATGAAGGAGAAGATATTGGAATGAACCGATATTGGCATGACCTTTAAACCAAGGTCCAATTCCATAAACAAGATAATTGTCCAACAATATAATAAATTTTACAATAAAAAAACCCCAAATTTTAGAGTGAAATAAATATCCTTGAAACAATATTTACAACCACAAAATCCATTAAAAGATCTCATCTTGAATTTTTTTTAACTTAAACCATAAGCTATTTAATTTTCATATTAACCCCTTGGTGGTGAAGCGCTTCTCTTCTTAGAACTAAGAAAAATGTAACCTCAAAATTAAAATAATCCTGTACAACTCTACTGTGTAATGCATAGAGTGCGACTGACTAAATTGGCATGTCCCAACTTTGATATCTTTGTAACTTTATACAACTATTTTAGTATTTAAATTTAAGATTAAAAAGTTACACAAAGATTTTTTCATATTTAATTTTTTTTTAATACTATTTGTACAACGTGTCCTACATTTCATTTCTTTAAAGAATAAAAGTTTTTAAAAATAGTGGGAAATTTTAAGTTTCGTAGAAAAAGGGATTTGTAAAAAAATTATATATATATATATATATATATATATATATTATGGATTTCTAATTAATAATGAGTTTCAAATTTTATGTATATATATTTATTAGCATAACCACATTAGTAAAGTGGTTGATATATGACATTATTTTTTATCTTTCCAAACTAATGGAGCCGATTAATCTATATCAACCATTTTAATGATGTGTTTGTGCTAGTAATATTACATTGATACATTATAATATTACATTGATGCATTAATAATATTACTTTAAGGATTATTATTCATATGAAGATTAAATATTAGTGTTGATCCACATTAATAAATTCTCATATATTYATTGGTATGGGATCGAGACATTTACAAAATAAATAATCAAATTTGCARTGTTATCTCCATTCTACGATTCTACCCAACACAAATCAAATTTACAACTAAAATGTTACATGTGCACTCCCAATTTATTAAACAACTAAACATTAAAAACCAATAAATTTAATTTCCAAAAAGATTGAATGTGATTTTATTACCTCTTACAACCTTTACAAATAATCTTTTGGAAATCTARTTAACAACACAACAAAGACCGATTAGAAAGACAAGACACATATTGATCCCAACAAAACAATATGCATGCACACACCTTCACAAAACATTTGATACCAACAAATTTGAGTTTATACATTAATATGTTGGAAAGGAGAACATTCATYAAAAACTATCATTATGTGAAATGCATAGGATATTTATGAATTCACAAGGCAAGGAATGGTATGGCGGTCAATAGTACAAAAAGCAATCGATACTTTAGCATTTGAGTACATCCATATAAAAAGAGGAATAGCATTTGTCTCGATCCATATAAAAGGAAGCATCGTGAGGATTGATAACTATACATGACCACAAACTGCATATCTTCTGAAGGTTTCGATGCTTAGGGTTATGGTTTTCGAAGAGAGACTTTTTATTGTTTAAATACAGAGATTATAACTCTAACCTTAACTTTATTGTATTTTCTTTTGATAAGTATAGTTATTGTATATTCCTTTGATGCGTAGAGTCAACAGTTCTTTGAAAACGTAAACTTCAAAATATTGGAAATGAAACAATGGTTTGATATTGAAGATAAAGTAAATGAAACAAATAAATGAAATGATAGAATGCATTACAATATGAAATGAAGGAAAATAAATGAAACAAATATGAAATGATAGAATGCATTACAAAAGTAAAATAGTATCACTGAAAATATCGAACTGTTAGTTGTCCAGAAAGTCATTCATCATCAGTACTATTCATCTTTATAATTTTTTTAATGCACCATATCATGGTATCGATAGTCACTATCTGGCTTACCAAAGCATGGATCTATCTATGTTACCTTATAATATTATCAAAATTTTGTATTTTAATATATTTTTAACCCATTATATGCTTATTACATAATTGAGCATAAACTTATTTTCTTATGTTCACATAATTTTATTTTGAGTGTCTTTAATTGATTATTGTTTGTTTCAAAGCTTTCTAAAATATGAGTTGACCAGCTACTTTCACATAACAAACAAGAATTGATATTCCATGAATAGATATCCCACGTAGTGAAACTTAACCATATAACGTAAGAATTTCTTAAAACTTGTAAATT
Organism: Picea sitchensis; assembly: GCA_010110895.2. Classification (NCBI taxonomy): domain Eukaryota; kingdom Viridiplantae; phylum Streptophyta; class Pinopsida; order Pinales; family Pinaceae; genus Picea; species Picea sitchensis. Next base: position 46,143 of record SNQJ01S0038251.1, on the reverse strand, counting down.
GGTAAAAGTTAAAAAGATGTCAAATGGTCGTACTCGCATTGGTTTTTTCCACTCCTCTCCATGCCAAGACCTGAAACACAATCACACACGACAAAACTATAAAATATTAAAAATTAATAGTGAAGAGTTAAATGTTAAAACTTAAGTAACTTTGTTTGGATTTGCAAAAGTATGCTCTGTGGCAATTGACAAGCCACAACAATAAATTCTTAATCGTATAATGTAAAATAAATGTTAAACTAGTTAAGTAACGTTAAAGGGATGGATTCATAAATGCAAGGGACTTAATGCAGGCAATCCCGTTCATTGATTTGGAGATGGCTATGAGAATATGCCAACATCTTTAATTCCTGGCCATAATATTAGATTTTGTAATTAAAAGGTGATCGATTCCAATAGGGGGATTCCAATTGACATAAAAACAAAATTAAACATTAATTGTTTTAAAAAAAATTAATAAATCAATACAATCATCATATATTTTTCTATAATAATTCATGAAAGAATATACCATCCTTTTTGTAAGTAGATTTAATCATATAAGTGGATTTAAACACATTAAACTGGGTTTTAGAGGCTAGCCCTGAATGAATGGGTATCTGGGGATTCCATCTATGGTTAGGGGGTTGGGGGCCAAAGAAAAAGCCATCATTTACTATTCTGGTCAATGATTTGGGTGAGTTGTAAACCAATTTTCATTAAGAAAATAGGGTGGGATTTAAGGTTTTGGATGTTGTTGAATACCTCAATATTGTATTGTAAAGTGTGAAGTTAACACAATAAAATAAAGAGATTTTAAACTCTCAATTAAGTTGATTTTTCACTAAAAAAAATTAGAGTTTTAAATTATATTAGAATTACTTTTTTCCATAGTCACCAAACTCCTCAAATTTATCAACTATAAAAATCCAAAAAAAATCCAATTAGATAAAATTGATTATAGATAGTAAATCCTTATTCAATGAATATGTTCAAATAAAATATAACACTTAACCCTAATCATTAAAGCTAAAGGGAAAATGTTCAAATAAAATATAACACTTAACCCTAATCATTGAAGCAAAAGGGGAAAAAATGGTGTAAACCAAAAGCGAGAAGAGATCCTTCTCTTAGACAAACCCTGAAAATAATATGTCCAAATAGAGTATAACACTTGACCTTAATCACTAAACAAAACCAAAATAAAAGAGAGATCTTGATTTAAACTAGAATAAATATGTGTCTTCTATGTAGCATCCTTACTCTCTATGATCTTTGATCCCTTAATTCCTTCGCCCTATGTTGCTCAAGATATTCTGGAAAGTTTACATCTTAGCCATTACAAGATTCATAGAGTTTCTTCGGCTATTCAACGTTGGCTATGAAAGTGTAATGATATGCTTTCAGATATTTGAAATATTACGACTGAGAAAGCTTCAACTCCAGGTATTTTTGCATCTAAGCATTCAAACATTGGTCCCCTTTGCATACACTCTCTCATGTTGATCCTCAATTGTATTAAACCTTGGCAATATCTCTTGTATATTATTCTCAATTTTTCCCATACTTAGAAAATTTTTGAATTCGTTGTGGGTTCATAATTCATTTTCCTAATCTTGATCAAACTTTCGTGACCCACAAAATACACTATTGATTTCTGTCACCCCCATTTTTCACCTACACTTAGAAACTTTTCAAAAATAATTTGTTTCAGGTCTAGGGCACCTTCCTAATTGTCTCGTCCATACCCAAAACCACATCGTCCCAATCCACTTCTTAATAACTAGCCAAATTCTTTATGACTTACCATAGGTCCACGAGATGTTACAACTCTTCTCCATACTCCCATTATCTCGCTTTTCTATAACCCCTGACTTCTCAACACTTAGTTTCTTTTTCTCAATTCATTTTTCCTTAAGTATTTATTACCATGGGTTTGTGGTGATTTCATCACTCCTCCATATACTATCCCTTACCTGATGATCCCATTGCTTCGTCATGCTCTTACCCCTCCATTTCATTACCGCTATGTTGCACCATCCCGATTTTCCACCACCCCGAAGTAGTCTATGTCTTTTCTTATCGTGTTCCCCAATTTACATTTAATACACATCTCCTGGAAATGACTAAAAATGGTTAAGTGTTAAAATCTGTTATTAATGGAAATCTTCTCGAGACAATTCCTTGTCAATTTTAATATTCATTTGTATTAACGATCCTTGAGTCAATATCCTTGGAGCATATTAAGGTAAACATGTTTATTTTGATATTAACATTTTAAAAAGAGTTATGCATTAATCTGTCACCTTGATTAAATAGGACAACCCATAGAAAGGAATAGTTATGTGGAGATACCATCGACCTACTTGGAGGAGGAGACCAAAGACTTCAACGGTCAAGGGCATACATATATTTCTCTTCATTATCACTTCCAAAGAAGAGTTCGAACCATATTTAAAAGCAAGGAATTGTTCTGGCAGGATGCATTCCACAAGTCTACGATTTCAAGGAATTGATTCATGGTGCATTAAAAAAGTTGAAAAGAATCAAAGAATAATTTAGTTGTAAGTGGAATATCCTATTTCCTTATCCCCTTCATTTTTGAAGAGGATGCTCAAAATCCCATAGCCGAAAATGAATTTTAAAAKCTCTAAAGATGAGTAAATTTTGAAGACAAAGAATGGAGGATTTAATCTTCTACAAGAATATCTTGAAGACCCGACAATTATTCCATAGGACCTTTCAAGCATTCAGGTCATTTCATTATAAAATCCATATTCATAAATGGTATGGTTATTCGGTAGAGTAGCCAAGCAAGAGTCTATGACTACTATTCCCATGCTTGCTCTATATATCTTATACTTTTCGATTCCTGAAAAAATGTAATATTTGATTGGGAAAGGATTGTCTCCAACAAATTATATTTTCAGTTGGAAAACTTTAGAAAGAATAAAAGGTTCTACATGTCCTCATACTTGATTTTTTCCATTACACACCATCACATCTTCAAAGTATTACCTTTGGCTAATCAGGTCAATTGTAAACTCAAACTTGTTCAAATATGGTATTCGTCTCTTTAGAAACAAAAGGCTGCATACCACTTCTATGAAGTAAATAACGCATTAATTTCTTCTTTTAAAAAACTTATTCATGGAACAAATACATTTAGATTGCTCTAGAAGTAGCATCCTTTTTAGATAAGAGAGGAAGTTTTGAGGCCATGGATAATTTTAGTGTTATCGAGCTATATTTCTCTCATGAAAAACCCTCATATCTGCCTTATTATGTTTCAAATAAGATATTTTTTGATGAAGTATGCAAGCAATATAAATTTTGGGACCATTTCTTTAACGAAAAGAGAAAAAGATAGTCCATTCCTCTACCATGGAAAATTGGGGAGATAATGGTAAAAATCATTACACACATCAATGAAATCTCAGTTCAAATTTAAGAAAGAAAATGAATTCAAGGGTTTTGTCCCTAGTTAATTATTTATGAAACACATGAGATATGCAGGCTACAGTGTATCATTTTCTAATACAATCCTATTTGGAGAAGAAGAGGGTGACAACCAAAACCCCCAAATGCTACATGATGAGAAAATTCAAGAGGATATCGAAAAATTCTTCAGTACAACTAATTAGCATAGACAATAAGGAAGATTTGCGAACGAGAGAAGTTCACAGTCTCCTAATATTTCTCCAAAAAAGAAACCTACCCAAAGGAAGACCCCAGACTGCAGTTCAAGAGAAAAGGGAGTCCTCTATGGATAATTCCAATGACGGAGGTGAACAAAACCCTCCTAAGGGAAATCTATAAAGACCACACAAACTCCCAGTCACTAGCAAGAGGAAAAGAGGAACAAATAAGAAAGGAGAAACCGAGGGCATACCTGAAGAGGAAATCATTCTGGAAGACATGGATCTTGATGGAAATATTGAAGATATTGAATTTCTAGATGAAGAACAGATGATGCAAGAGAGTAGAGAAATTGCAACATAATTGGACACCCAAGATCCAATCATATTTGAAGAGGAATCTTTGACCCTGCATGGTGCCACATTTGACAAAAAATCAAGAAAATGGGTTATTGAGAAAATCAATGCAAAAAATAAGAATATTCAAGGAAAATTGAACTCAAAAATTGACTTCAATGGAGTTCCACCCTCCAAAATTGTATAAATTCATGAAGCCACAAGAGAATGTTGAAATAATGTAACTGCAAAGTGTATTCTAATTATTATTGTTATATTATTCATTAGATCAATCCCCTATTGTGGATTGATCATGTCGGTTATTGTAAAATACCAAATCCCTTTTTGTGGATTGGTCAAAACATAATTGTAATAGGCAGAATAAGAAGTC
>SNQJ01S0038251.1:10926-34078 GCA_010110895.2 Picea sitchensis | reverse complement strand
ATTCAAGAATTCATTTCAACATTTTTTCTAGCAACATTATGAGGTTGTTAATTCCACGATTTCAAAAGGTGGTAATTTTAGCCTCGAAAAAAAAACAGTGTTGCTAGTAGCACCACTTTTCTAAATAGACATAAAACTAGCAACTAAATGTGACCTTTAAAAAAATTAACTCTAGAAGGTTCTAGTCAAATTTGTAACTATGTTACGTGAATAAATGTTTAAAGTTGTAAATAGTGTGATTCAATTGAGGATGATATTCAACAACATTTACTTTATTATATTGTGTCCTTTTCTAGTGAGGTGATCATCTTTCATAGGTAAGTATATGTAATTTCTTGCATATGAATAACACATAGAATATGTGGAATGGATCATATAATTTATGTTGGAACATAAAGAATTGGTGGTTCATCACACATATCATGGGTTCAGTCGATCGAGAGGTCGACCTACATCTGGATATAGTCGGTCAGGCGATCGACCAGCACATTGCACCAATCGGTTGAGTAGTCAACGTGCCTGTCGGTGAGACAATCAACCAACAATCGAAGATAGTAATGTGGTGAATATACCATCCCAGCAATCGACTATGACTTGGATGCATAGGCAGTCAGGTCAAGCATCCTTGTCAATCCGACTCGACAAAGATGATTTGGAGGAGTCAACTCTAACAGTCAACGGTTACATGTGGAAAATATCTTATGGATTCTATGGAAGTTGGTTAGATAATGAGACTATAAAATAATACCCCTTGGGTCATTATCAAACAGGTGAAAAATTGATATTGTGTAATAGATCATACGGATCAAGATGTGCAACATTCATTTTGATGTTCTGATCACACTACGCTTTGCTTAAGTGTTGTAACAGTTTCTTTAGACAACACCTGTATCTTCAAAAAAAAATTGTTCCTCTTCAATTATCTATATAAACGTGTCCTTTGTTTCATGTCACATTCCACCCTATTTCACAACATGGTATCAGAGCAGATGGTTTAAACTCGATCGGATATCTATAAACCTTGTTGAATCGGATCTGTTGTGTGATTGACTCTAGATCGGTGGTTTGTTGATTGGAATTTATTGAAACAAACTAGTCTAGATATCGAAGATGGATTTGAAGATCGATCCTGTTGTTTTGAACGGATCAAATTATGTAGTATGGGCACCATATATGGAAACCTTGTTGAAGAGAAAAGGATTGTGGCAGTATACGAAGGTGGTGATTCCAGAACCAATAGACGACTAGGTAAAGTTCATTGTTTATGGTAAGAAGGATGAGGTGGTAGGAGTCATTATGACCTACATTTCATGGGGGGTACATTTTAACCTCAGTGGAATCAACTTTCCTCATCAAGTCTCGAAGAATTTGAAAACCTTATTCAACCGAGTTGACGAGAACCACATCGTAAAGTTGGAGAAAGATTTGATCCCTCTTGATCCTCATTCCTTTGAGAGAATGGAGGGTTATTTAGCATGTGTCAAGGAACTCCAGTTGAAATTGGGAGGATGTGTATAGAACTATCAGAAGAAGGATAGAAAGCTCATCTAGCTAATCATGATGAACTTTAGAACATTGTTCAACATGTTCATGTCGAATTTTCGCACCAATTGGAAAGCATGCAAGGAAGATGGTAAGGATTACACCTATGAAGCTTTATGTGGTCTTTTAATTATTTATCAGCATAGATTTCTTGGAGAAGATAATATTGGTGGTAAACACCAAGCCCACTTGCTTAATGGAAATGGCAAGGTGGATACTAGAAATAGAGTGCAGTCTAATGCCTCTACACCGACACCTGCATATCATGATCAGGGACCCCAGAGACAACCACAATGAGGTTGAAATAAGAAAATGTTTCAGTACCATGGAAATACTGGACATGTGGAGAAAAAATTCTATAGGAAGCGAGACAACTTAGAGGAGAAGGTTAAATTCTTTGAAGGAGATGTGTTCATTATACATTGATCTGCTGATAATTTCACCTTCCAAGTCGGAACTTGTCAGGCCGTGTTGTCTCATTCTGCACAGAATGAATGGGTAGTCAACTCTAGGTGCACCCATCACATGTCTAAATATGTATATTTATTTATGAGACCAAATAAAGATGAGGAGAGTAAAATCTATGTTGTTGATGATTTTGTTCTGGATGTTGTTGGTCAGGGTGATGTTGTTTGTCGACATGGGATGATTTTCAATGTATATAATGTGCCAAATATCAGTGCCAATATGTTGTTTATTTCTCAATTAACACAGACATGTAACATTATGGAATTTTGGCCAGATCGGTTCTATGTTTGTGATTTGAAGAAAGGTAAGTCTATTGTCATTAGCAGGATTCTTGACCCGATGAATGGTTTATACAAGTTTTGTAACTCGACTCTATCTGAAACCAAACCGAATGCACTTGTTTCTCACACCGATGAGAGAAGTCAAATTTTTCATGAACAACTCGAACATTTGAATTTTCGAAGTATGTGGGCATTGGAAACTCAGAACTTGGTTGTTGGTTTACTGAAGGTCTTCCCCTTGAAGGATTATGTAAGGGTTGTGTACTTGGGAAGCATCTGCAGGGGCCCTTTGATTCGGGAAAAATGTGGCGAGCACAGAACCTACTAGAGTTGGTTCAAAGTTATGTATGTTGCATCAATTTACCTTCACTAGTAGGTGCAAGGTACATTTTGACTTTCATTGATGATTTTTGTTGCTTCACATGGGTCTTTTTCCTTAAGAGTAAGAACCTTGTCTTCGAGAATTTCAAGGATTTTAATGCCTTTGATGAAAATAAATGTGGTCGACCCATCAAATTCTCGAGATCAGGAAATGGTGGTGAGTATGTAAATCGACCTTTTGAAGAATACCTACTTCGATCTGGTATTGACTGGCAGCAACCAGTTCCTCGCACTCCTCAGCAGAATGGTGTTGGAGAACGAAATAATTGGACATTGGTTGAAATGGGTATATGTATTTTGTAGGCTAAAGAACCACCCCCTCAGTTATGGGATGAAGCAGTCTACTGTGAAACTTATCTGCTCAATTGCATCTCGACTCGAGTTTTTCCTTCCATGACTCTAGTCGAACAATGGTATGGAAATAATCCTTCAGTCAACCACCTATGTGTCTTTAGATGTGTTGTTTGGGCTTGCATTCCTTATGATTTCAAAACGAAGTTGGATGAAGAGAGACATGCTTACATCATGATGGGATACTCTGAAGAGTTGAAAGCCTATTGACTAGTTGATCCTGTCAAATGACAAATCATTGTCAGACGCAATGTATAGTTTGATGAGAAGTCTTCTAGCATTAAGTTTGTGAATGCCTCTTTTGGATTGCTACAGGATAACCCCTTTGATGTTGTCTTTGAAACTAGTTCTCTTGTTCCATTCTCCAGTATTTTGATTGAACAATCAAACTTCCATGTTCCGACTAGACCATCAACCTCTGAGTTGACTAGTCTGTCATCCTCAGTTTCGAATTTTCCATTGATTAAAGACCTTACAAATTTTGATTGACCTGTTGAAGTGAACTGTAGTTCACCTATTTCTTGTCTGCTCAAATGGGTTGCTAAGACAATTGAATTTGTTGGATCCGATGTTGGCCGATATGCCTTCCGTGGATGACAAACTCGAAGTCAAAAGCAACATGCAAACATTGCCTTGATGACCTCGTGTACTTGAAACCTTTGATCATGTCACCTACTGAGAGACTAAAGGAAAAATTGAATGGGAGCAGGAAATGAATACTGAATTTGATTCTTTATCGAAGAATCATACTTCGGACTTGGTTCGTTAGCTGCAAGGAAAGAACAATGTGAAATGTTGATGGGTCTACAAGACCAAATTTACCTTTGAAGGTGTTTTTGAGAGACATAAATCACATCTAGTTGCAGAGGGATTTTCTCAACAATAAGGCATCGAATACAATGAAACCTTTTCCCATATTGCAAAGATGAACTCTATTTGATCGATTATTTCCCTGGATGCTTGTTTTGGATGGAAAATCTATCAGATGGATGTGAAGAGTGCCTTTTTTCATGGAGACCTATCTGAAGAAATTTTCATGGAACAACCACCTAGTTTTTTGATGAATTCAAATTTGGTGTGTTGATTCAAGAAGTCATTTTTATGGTTTGAAGCAAGCTCCCAGATCTTGGTATGTTAAGATCGACTGTTTCTTTCTTCAACTTGGTTTTAAACAGTGTGAATATGATCACAACTTGTATTTTCTCCAGACCAATGAAGACACTTTGATTGTTGTTGTTTATATAGATGACTTACTCATTACTGGAAATAATAATAATCGCATCCTTAGATTGAAGAAACAACTTGTTGAATCCTTTGATATGACAGATCTTGGTACTCTGCATTATTTTTTGGGTCTTCAAGTATTACCACTTTGTTATGGATTTTTCATTTCTCAATCTAAATATGTGATGGATCTGTTGACACATTTTAAGATGGTTGATTCCAAGCCTTGTGCTACTCCTTTTCAGTCTGGAGTAAATCTTACTAAAACCTGTCAAACACCCATAGTCAATGCTACACTCTATCAGCAATTCGTCAATAGTCTTATTTATCTTACTCATAGTCGACCTAACATTTCCTTTGTTGTTAGTGTGGTTTCTTGATTCATGCAGGAGCCCAAATAAATCAACTGGAAATCACTAAAACAATTTATTTGATATCTGAAGCGTACCACTCAAGTTGGTATCAAATATTGTCGAAGTTCAGATTCGCTAGTCAACTTAACTGACTCTGAATGGGGTTGAGATAGTAAATATCATAAGTCCACTTTTGGATTTGTGTTTAGCCATAGAAATGGACCTTTAATGTGGTTGTGCAAGAAGAAGAAGGTATCAACTAAAAAAGTATAATATCGTGGCATCATTCAAGCAAGTACTGACACAGTTTGTATTCGCCAACTTTTCAGAGAACTTGGCCTTCCTATTCAAACCTCGACTACAATATATTTTGATAACCAGAGTGTTATATAGGTTTCTAACAATCATGTTACCCACAGTAAGATGAAGTATGTTGAGATTCATGCTCACTATTTGAGACAATTGGTTCATGAGAACGTCATCTCTCTTGAATATTGCAGAACAGAAGATAAAGTGTTGATATCTTCACCAAAACTTTACCTAAAGCCAGATATATCAAGCTCAACACAATGCTTGGGCTTCAAGAAGCTTCCATTATGGGGAGGTGTACTAGTGACTTAATTTCACCTCCTGAAACTCCAAAGTTGTGTGTTGACGGGGGGTATTGGAACATCAAGCATTGATTGTTCATCACACATTTCCTGGGTTCAGTCGGTCGAGAGTTCGACCCACATCTAGATACAGTCAGTCGGGTGATTGACCAGCACATTACACCAGTCGGTCGAGTAGTCGACATGCCTATTGATCGGGCAATCGACCAGCATTTAAATATAGTTGAGTGGTGAATTGACCACCTCAGCAATCGACTACAAGTTGGATGTAGGCAGTCTGGTCGAGCATCCTTGTCGAGTCGACTCGACAGAGTGTATTTGGTAGAGTCAACTCTAACAGTTGATAGTTACATGTGGACAATAACTTCCAGATTCTATGGAAGTTGGTTAGATCTTGAGACTATAAAAGAAGACCCCTTGGGTCGTTATCAAACAGGCAAAAAATTGATATTGTGCAATAGATCACACAGATCAAGATGTGCAACATGCAGTGTGATGTTTGAATCACAGTGTGTTTTTCTTAAGTGTTGTAAATATGTCTTTAGACACCAACTGTATCTTCGAAATTTTTTTGTTCCTCTTAAATTATCTACATAAATGTGTCCTTTCTTTCCTGTTGTGTTCCACCCTATCCCCCAATAATTTATGGATGCTATGGGAGAAAAACATCCACGTGAAAATCCATAATGTCGTATTCATAATAAGGAAAAGAGTTTCATTATTGGATGATATAAGAGAATTTCATAATATTTGGGAAGATGATCCTCCCTATATCTAAGAAGTGAATGTTGATATTACATATTATTGTAGATTTTGTCGTCATGCCATTGAAAAATAGTCCTCAGTTCTTCCTTTCGTCCCTTCCTTTTTTAAACTCATGCCACACCCCTAAAGAAAGGTCCATAATGAGACGCTAAATAAAATTAGATGGCCAAGATTTGAATGAAGAACCAATTCATCATCAAAATCGGAGTTGTCAAATTCATGTATTATCTTTATCCCCCAAGATGGGGCTATTAGAATGGATGTACTCATTTTAACCATAGACAATATAGAAAATATTGTCACCCCAACCATAGGTAAAGCCACCCTCGGACACCTTAACGGAAGATATTCAGGAAGAAAACCCTAGACGATAGCCAAAAGGTGGAACAGCTTTCTCCAGGATAGCGCGCAAATAGGAAGTAACAAGTTATAAATTCCAAACCATAACCAACAAAGGTCCAAGACAAACTGAAATCTGCTGGTTAGGCAGGCGCAGCGGGTCTCTCAAACTTGCACACAAACTAGTATTGCGGTGCAGTGTTAGCTACCCAGTTCTGCCACGAGGAATGCGGCGAGGAGATAGGGCCGCCTCACGTATTTGTACTATTTCTGGCAGACTGCCTGGGCCTGCTTCTCATTCTGGGTGCGGGCCCCAGTGTATAATATTTCCCTTTAGATGACTTCTTCTCTTGGAGGCTAATAACCTAATAAGGCATAATTCTCTTGAACCTACTTGTCTTCTAGGGGTTATTAATTAATTGGGGTTTCTTCTTGCTTCTCGGGATATTCTGTCAAGTTTACGTAATAGATGCCCTCCTAGCTTGGGAGGTGTGGTCTTGAGCACAACATACCATTCACCCGGTAGCATCAACATGATGCGTACTTATCGCGGTTAAGATCATGAGCACCATCATCACTGTCTGGGTGTCTGCATCATCTCTCAAAACCATGACCTCCATGTATGAGTAATCATACATGATGTTGGTCAGATACTCACTCCACCGGAATGACACAGAACCACATTCTAATATGGACCTATGTCCTAGAATAATAAATGTCCTAGACCATTTTTTCATTCCGAAATCTCTGTCCATTGATCATCATCCATCTAGCTGATAAACAATTTCCAACACTACTGATAGTAATCAAGGCAATCATAACAAAGTCACTCAATGAATTTTAATTGTGTCTATCCTTGGTAATTTATTTACAATCCAGTGGTACGCTAGCACAGCAAGTAGCACCACGAGATGCTTAGTGGGTATGGTCACAATGGAGTGGAACACATCCACCATAGTAGCATACATCTATTGATCTGGAGACACACAGTCTCCATAAAAATCATATCATCTGATAGCACGCACAGAAAACATTGTTATGATAGGCTGAATCATCACGGGTGCGTCTTCCACTCACGTCACGGTAGTCTAGAAGAGCATCTGCCCTGAAGGTAAAACATCAATGATCAACTATCACAGTTATTCTTCTTCTCAAGCAGGAAGAATAATTGTCCCGATTCTATATTACTGAACCATTCATCTATCTGGTCATTCTGGCACTAACAAAGTGAAACCTGGAAGGAATGAATCTACCGTAAGGAATGACTGTCCCCTGATTGCTGAACCTGGAACATTAACCTATCACGGGCCATTCAGCAGGCACTAAACAGAAGTGCAACTTTGGAGATATGGTTACCCTAGGAATGGTATGCGGACCATTTCTAAGGGAAGCTATCATGCACCAACCTCCAAAAATGAACTTTTCTTGAGAGCTACTCACAACCCTATGAGCTTCTAAAGAGCGGTAGTTATCCATGGCTTGGATAATCTTCTTGACCACTCTTGAGAGTGACCATCAAGAAGAGATTGTGCCACATACCATTCTACTTGCAGCCTGGGGAATCGCATATATAATATTTTTATCGACAATCTATTGAACCATTTTTCATTACGAAAATGAACATTCGATCTGGACCATTTTTCGAACTGGAAAATGCCTATCAAATCAGAAATCTCAAACCACTTTTCCAGCTGGAAGAACTTCTCATCTTGGACCATTTTCGAACTTGAGAAAATGATTGTCCATAAATAATGTACAATGATTACTCCCTCCAGGAGCCATCTCTTCCTTCAATAGGGAATTCATCTCCCACAGGCTCCATCTTAGTGCATGAAAACTCTTTAATCGTGGACAAATACTTTACCAAAATGCATGCTTATATACTCATATGTGGAGATATATATTAGAGAATACTTCTACTCTTTTCTCGACTTCATCCGCAGAATGTAATGTGATCTCAATGTACTTTGAATCTTTATGGAACAATGGTTTTATAAAAAGGCTTCATATGGCTCTAATCATTATAATATATCATGGTTTGGATTCATCTTTTGTTTCCTGCAGCTCATAACATCATCATGTCGGGCTCAAACTGGAACATATCCATGGCACTTCTTACATCATCATGAGGTTGTCATGAATTAGAAATCCATCGTCCTAGACTTGAGTAACCTTTCTGATTTTTATCATAGAAGGTTTCACCACTCATTGTGCATGATAAGCTTTGCACCAAGTTGTTTGAATCCCAACAAAATCTTCTTCAAAAGCCATACCATACAAAGGATTCTCTTTCAGGTACATACCTCAAAGCCTTGAGTTTTCTATATGTATAATTCCTTGTCAATGATCCCATTGAGGAACAAAGTTTTTACATCCATCTAATGAAAACTCCAACCCATGGATAATGCGGATGATATAATGACTCATGTAGGGGTATGTTTGGTTTACTAGAACAAACAATCACATCACCGAGTCTTCTCCCACTCCATCCTAGGAGAACCTCGGATTATGGATCTCGCCAATGCGTTTATAAGTCTTCCATGCCTTTGTTCTTCATCACTGCAACTTTCATTTCCACTCTTGTGATTTCTTCTAAAGGGTTCAGATCCAAGATGGTATTCTTGTGATTCGATATCCATTAGTTGTTAAGTGCTGCTGCTTTCCCAGGTCTTCATGTTCTTCTTCATGTTTCTCTTTGGCACTTGGGTTCATGGAGTTTTCTAAAGATTCCATGCTCTGAAGATTCAAACTTCTTCCTTTCAAGTGTGGATGGACAACCAGGGATACTTTAAGGGTTCTTTTAGAAGAAGACGCTACTAAAGTTAAACTGAACACGTGTTGCTTTCATGATTATTATCATTGATGGGAACATGAATAGATACTTCATCATCTTTAATGGATCACTTTATTTAGGATTATCTCCCTCATTGTCTTACTTCATACATGCTCTTCTTTTTGGAATTATGTGATCAACTCCCTCCAACTTCAAGAGTCCATGCTTACATCTGCATCCTTATTGCCTTCAAAGGGTCATAAGTCCCTTTTCCAATTTCCTCTTGATTATTGGCTTCTTTCTGTTTTCACTTCTTCTAGGTTTCTTCAGGTTTAATTCTGATTTCAGCTTATCTAGAATTTTTTACTTATATAATAGCTTCCACATGAATTGTTCCGAGGGGTTGTTGATGTACTTCATCCTTTCATGTGTATTGTTACCTTGTCTTGTAGTCATCCTTGATCGAAGTCCTTATTTTTTTTTCTTCCATAGGTATTGTTTTTTCTTTGAACATCTTGTCTTCTATGAAATATATATGCAAGATATGTGCAGAAAACATGGTATGTGCAGGCTTATGAAAGTATTGTTACCTTGTCTTAGAAGAAGAAGTTTGACAGCCAGCTGCTTGGTCTTCTTTAAAGGTTCCTTTTCTTCAACAATGATGCTTCATGTGTCTCCTTCCTTTTTTTCTGTATTAGGGACAAATAATTCTTGTAGTGATACATATTTCAACAGTTAGGAAAGCGTTGTATTTCTGACATATCTTTCTCTTGATTTACCTTCTTCCTTGAGCAAAATTCCTTTTGTTCCTAAAATTATTGAATCTTGTTGTGAAGGCTTTGATCATTGTATTTCTTTTGAGATTTCTTGTTTGAATTATTGAATCTTGTTGTGAAGGCTTGATCATCATATTTCTTTTGAGGTTTCTCTTTTGCACTAATCCTTGATTCTTCTTTTGCACAGCAAGTCCAAAGTTCTTCAAATGTAGGATACCCCTTCCTTGTGTTCATGCTTGCGGAAAATGCATCCCTTGTCTTGGGAAGATCGTTGAGTACTATATTTACCAGTTCCTTCTCTTAAACGATTTCTTCAATATCTTGTAGTTGATCTCTTAACTGAGAGGTTCTCACAAAGTATGATGTTATGTTGTCATCATCATTCATCTTCATGTCACAGAGCTCATTCTTCAGACTCATTACTTGTCCAATGTTTTTGACTGAGAAGAGGTTTGTTAGGGCATCGCACATTTTCTTAGACAAATCAAGATGGGAGATGTAGGGTATCAAGTGGTCTTTTATAGAATCCACTATGATACTCATGGCATTGATGTCATTGTATTTGAACTTCTCCATAACTGCAATGTTCTATGGTTCCTTCTCTTTTCCTTCTTCAAACTCTAGTTCTACAATCTTTCTTTTCACGATATCCAACACCTTATTCTTGGAAAGGATGAGATCAATCCTTGTCTTACATGCTCTAAAGTTAGAATCCCCTTCTAACTTGTTTTCTGACTTCATAGAGTAAGTCATGGTTGCTTTGACTTGGTCAACCCTAGATTTTACCAAAAACTCAAACTTGACATCTTAGCTTGTTGAGAGTACCAGGAGATGTGCTAGGCTAGGGCGCACTAGTCTATTCGGGAATTAGGTCAATCTCTTCACTTAAGGTGCCTCAACAAGAGGGTTAGGGTTTCGTTGTTGCAGCAGAAACTGGCTGCAACTACAAATGCAATTGAGCAAATCCTCCCAATCTATCTTCCAGCTATTAGACTGTCCGAAGATAGCGTGGGCCCATAACCTGTTAGAATATAATGGATGTGCTCATTTAACCATAGACAATATAGCAATATTTTCACCCAACCATAGGCCGAAGCCACCCCCGAGCACCTTAACCTTGACAGAGAATCATTCTATAAGAAAACCCTAAACTGGATAGCCAAACAAAGGTGGCGCACCTTTCTCCAAGGATAGCGCACCAAGAAAGAGTAACAAGAGCTGATTAGAGAGTCCAAACCATAACCAAGAGAGAGTCCAAGCCAAAACCGAAATCTGCTAGCTGTAGCAGCTGCAACAACATCTCTCCTCCAAACTTGCGCACAAACTGGCCAACTGCAGTGTGCACAAGTGTTGCTTCTGCAGTTTTGAGAATACTGGCCAGAATGAAGATTGGCCTCATGTATTTATACTATTTCTAGCAGACTGCATGGGCCGACTTCTCATTATGGGTGCTAATTCTTTAATATATAATATTTCCTTTAGTTGACTTCTTCTCTTGGAGGCTAATAACCTAATACAAGTCATTCTCTTGAGATGACTTGTCTTCTAGGGTTATTAATTAATTAGGGTTTCTTCTTGCTTCCCAGAATATTATATTCTCGTCAGGTTTACATGTGGAGGTAAATACCTCCCGCAGCTACCATAATATCAACAGGGGCTTCAATAGCAACTACCACCTTCATTGAATTCTTATCATCTTTTGTATCCATCATAAATAGTATTGTTTCTTCAACCTAGATTTCAGGGAAACCATTAATATCCTTCTCTAAATGTATATTATATCAATTTTCTACACTCTATTCATCTTCATCATTCAACATGTGTAGCTCAAATGATTATCATCCCTTGGTTTTTGGTTTCTAACTTTTTTTGTTTAATATAAACTTAAACTTGAGGACATGTATCCTACAAATTCCTACTTGGTGTCAAATCTTGCATTGGAATCATTGTATTTTCATAATCAAATTCCTATGTCCATTTGGAGCATTTCCTTTCAAGTACAAGATTATCTAGTAATCATGTATGAAGGTCAATCTCCACATAAATTTCATACATATGTAAAAATAAAAATCTTAGACTATTCAATAACTATTATTAAATATCAGTCCAAAGAATTCCATGTGTCTTAAAAACCTGATAACTCCGAAAAATGGGTTGGAAAATTATAGAGACATACCCATACACACATTTTGGTTATAGAGATATTGGAAGAGTTAGATTCTAGGAACCAAGGGGTAACAAAAAGAACCACTCTTCCCAAAAAACAAGGACCCTCCTAAAAAAATCTCTGATAATTAGCAAGAGTGTGAAACTAAATAATAAAAAAACATTTCGAAAAAAATATACCTCACAATTTTTTATCTAGTTTGAATAGATCCATCGGTAAAAATTTGATGTAGGAGGCCATAATCCATTAAATCTAAAGTTACCACCTTTAATTCATAGTATGAAGGGAGTTCACAAACTATATCTTATTTACCTCTAAAATTAGATCCTCCTTCAATTTCTCCACACTATACACAATAGATAGATGAATTGGCACAAATACAGAGGGATTTTTATTCATTGCATATTAAAAGAGTAGTGCTTGGACGATGAGAGTACTCCATTGACAATTCCCACCACTCCTTTGTGCAAATGGAGAACCAAATTGAGAGTTGAATCTTTGTCAATTCCCTGGTCAAACATCAAATAATTATAAAGAATTTATTTACCTTTAAAAATAATTCATTTCTCAACATCTAGGATCCCTTGCATGCTTGTCGGCTTATGTTTAATCTCTACCATAGAATCAAAGAAGTGAACCCACAAAATTAAGGTTTTCCCTATAAGTGACTTAACCATGATTTGAAAATTGGCAATGAGATCATAACCCTTATTGTTTAAGTCAAACACTTAGCTCGATACAATTTTGTTAAACACTTGATTGGTATCAAAGACCACCCTTGGAGATTTAAGAGGATTAGGCATCACTGCAAACATAGTTAGTGTAGGCATTTCGACAAACACATCTCATGCAAAGCTTTCATCGAACAATTGTATTGCATCCTTGATATCATCTTCCTATAAACACCCATGAAAATAGATTTACTCAAATACTTGGAAAGTACTCTAGAGGCGAGAGAAAACCTAAATTGAAAGCAAAACCTACATTATTCCAACAATCTTGACATTGCTAAGATCCAAAAAGGACAATTCCATAGGCAACTCACTAACAAAAGTGGACCACAAGGTCTCATTTGACCTCAAAGGAAAACCCTACCTCTCGTAGGTCACCATTTTGAACCCTAGAAAACCATTAATTGTTGTAATGCACCCTTGCCAATATAGCTTGGTAAAAGGGAAAGAAATGTGAGAACACTCCTATTAGTGCTTTGAAGAACCCCATCCCAAAACAACAATGTTATTCCACTGAACATAAAACCCCCCTTCACAAAAAACCATTGTAATTGCAAACTGCAAATGTGATATCCCTTTCCTCCACGAAGTCCAAAACAAATCAATTAAGGTTGACACTAACCTATAAAATCTTCGTAAAGGCACCCATACGCCTAACCTCTGCCTCTTCCCTCAATAAAATAAAGCATTTTGTGAGCCTCTAGTCCATTTCTTCCCGATTTTACATACTAATTTACATATATAGATACTATTTCCACACAAAAAAAGACAAGGTTCAAGAAACAAACACAACCACGCCACAACTATAAAACCTTTCGATACCCACCGAGAGCGTGTGCGCTCCTTGGGAGATTCAGAGGCGGTTTCATCAACAAGTACAAGGATGGATGTGATCATTTGGGTGCATGATAGGTTATAGGTGTGGGACGGAGCACCTTAGGTGCATAATGATGACGTGCGGGCCCAAGGGGGCACGTGCCTCACTTGCCTTGAGACGAAAGATGAAGAGTTGGTTGCACAAGATCACAGGTGGGGCAACTTGGGCACGAGTGCACAAGGAGTGGACTAACCTACCCTCAGTGACATGGGTTTGTTGGGGAGGTTGGATCGACCCTCTCGACACACCTACGATGAGTTGGAGTCAATTGGAGTCAAAGGACAAGGTGTGGAATGGATGCATCCAAGAGATGGGGTGCGTTGGTCCGGAGGATGCATCCATTTGATGAAGCAAGCACAAAGCAAGGGCACGCCCAAGTGATTGGGTCCATGGGTTTGGAAGAGGGTTCCCAAGTGATGGGGTGTGCTAGTTTAAAAGGACACATCGACTCAAGATATGTGTTGGTTCAAGGAATGTGACCAAATGAAGGGGGTACGTCGGCTCATTGGGCGGGTTGGTCCACAAAGGGGCGCGACAACCCAGGGGACGTGACATTTCAAAAGGACACATCGGTCATGTCAATTTTCACATGCAATTCTATGTGACTAATTTCAGATCTAAAAATCGCTTCCTAGTGATCCAATAGTAAACCCCAGCTATTATCATTGAACAAATTTACACTAAAATTATGACAAAAAATTTACAACATCATAAACATAAAGATCTAAGATAAATCTTTTACACATCAAGATCTAAGATAAATCATTTACACATTTGAGACACAAATTTTATGTTTCGTAAATGTCAATTTCAGAAATTTTCTGAAGGCAAAACCGTCCTTCCTTACAACCAGAAAAATCACCAAAAATAGAGGACAAAATCTATCCTCATCAGTTCAGAAAAATCATGAAACAAACTCAAAAAATTACCGAGTAAAAATATCCAATCAACAACCTGCTACAGGTCACATGTACAACGTGTTGAAGTTATCTTGTACATACTTGTTTTCCTACTCAAAAATTCAGGCGTGTCGCCGGTCTGCTACCCTCATAGGTGTGGCCCATTGTATAGACCAGTAGAGTCCACATGTGTGGTTTGTACTACACGTGTGACCTATTTTCCTTAGTTGTTGCCTCTTTTCCACATGCGCGACCTTTCTCCTCTTTATCCTGCAACCTCTCCTCCACACGTGTGGCTTCTTTCCTTGCCAAGAACAAAGATAGAAAGACCAGAAAACCTTAGTTTGAATTGCCTAGGCGTATAAATTCCCTTGTTGAAATATCCATCCTCCTAGCACAAATGTTTACTCACTTATGCTAACTCCATAATGTCACAATGAAATGTAACAATCTCTGCCTCTCCTTTTGTAGGAGTCCAATGAGTGAGGTTAGGAGCCCTTCCTAAACTCAACAGTTAATTAGAATGTTGTATTCTTCTTTGTGGGTATGAAACCCCAACACAAGCCCACAAAGCCCATCAACTTGTCCATGAGGCCCTACCCTCATTCCAAGGACAATTTCACTGAAACGAAACGATAATATGGTGTCAACGAAGATTCCCACATGATTGAAACCTTGGCCTCTTGTGGGAATACCTCTCAAAGATACAAAATCATCAACACTCCCTTTTAGCAAGGGAGGTATTCTCTACCACTCCTTATTTGTCTCTGAAGTAGACAAACTTCCCCTTCACTAGAGGTTTGGTGAAAATATATGATATCTACTCATCTGTGGAAATGTGTTGGAGTTTCACTACTCCCTTATGTATTATGTCTCTGATGGAGTGATATCTGATCTCAATGTGTTTTGACCTATCATGAAACACGGGAGTCTCTAAGAACTTGATACAAATTTGATTGTCGCAATGAATCATAGTGGGCTCCAACTCCTGACCAAAAAATCCTGCAAGAATCTTGTGAAGCCAAATAGCTTCATAACTCATGAAACCGACTTCCATATACTCTGCCTCTACTGAGCTAATTTCCATGGAATTTTGTTTCCTGTTGTACCAAAAACCCTTGTTGATCCTAGGCTTAAACAACCACCATAAGTGCTCTTCGAGTCGACTACACTACCAACCCAATCTGAATCTAAATAACCATGCAACCTCACTCCATCACCTCCGACATATCTCAGACCAAATCCAACTATACCCCGAAGGTACCTGAGCACATGTTTTGATGTTACCCAATGCACCTGCCTCGGCTCAACCATGAACTGGCTCAAGGTGTTGAAAGAAAAACAAATATCTAGCTTGGTATCAACCAGGTACATAAACGACCCAATAAATTTCCTATACATCATGGGATCCACCAAATCTGAATCTAAATCCCCCAGTGTATTCAGATTGGTGGTCATGGACTTACAGTCCATCATCCCGAATCTCCTAAGTATCTCAACTTCATACTTCCCTTGTCCAAGGAAGATCTCGCTTTGCTTCTGCCACACCTCTAATCCAAAGAAGTAATGCATCAATCCAATAGCATTCATCTCGAACTATGGGGCCAATTCCTTTTTGCACCTGGTAATGAGCTTCTTAGCTCCGTGAGAAACAAATCATTAACAAGTTAGGGCAATGAGCACACATATAAATGGACCATGAGGAAAAATGTGCTAAGGAAACGAGAAACAATATGGGATGTGAAGGCAAGTAGCCAAGTGAACGGTGCAAAAAAGAGATCTCATTGAAGTATGGGCACAGGTCTGAGGTGAGCAAGACATGGAGAATATCGAAGTCTTGTAGGCACTTGGTGAAGTGTCTTTGTGAAACCAACCAAGGGAGGAGTTGAGTCTGAGATAGGTGCACTGATGGCGCTGATTACAGACTTCAAATATAT
Source organism: Picea sitchensis (assembly GCA_010110895.2). NCBI lineage: Eukaryota > Viridiplantae > Streptophyta > Pinopsida > Pinales > Pinaceae > Picea > Picea sitchensis. Next base: position 17,603 of record SNQJ01S0038251.1, on the reverse strand, counting down.
GGTGTGAAACTGAATTCTAGGTTTGGTGGATATGTGTTGGGTAGGTTGGATAGTCTATGGTGTGAGGCGAGTTGTGGGACTCTGCTAAACTTTGTAATTGGGAAAGAAATGCCCTTGCATTGTATTGTATTGTATTGTATTGTAACCATTTCGCAATATTATAAGACAATTTGAGTATTAGGCACTACTAGTGCCATTCACACTATATATGGTGTCTATCTTTGTGTTTCACATCTTTGTATACTTGAATGACTAAGTGTTGAACGTGTTAACAAATTGTCTAAGTGTACAAGTGATTTTCATAGAGTGAATGTGTGACTTTCTCGTAGCCTAGAACGGAGTATGGGTATGCTCTAGGTGAAGAGGAATAGTCGAGACTGATCTGTAAACTGTCGTGGATATTCCACTTGAATAGTTTGTCACAACAGATATGATAAATAACACTGAAATATTCACTATGAAGGATAAATTCCTTTAGATTCTAGAATATTTATTTATTGATTTTTTGTTTATGTCTGAAATAGATCAAATGCAAAAAATAGAGAATAGTAAAATACATGCACACACCATCCATAAAATAACACAAATATTTTCTCTAGGAAACCCTTATGGGAGAAAACCCAACTAGAAGATGAGGTTGCTCTGCTCTCTTTTCTTTGGTATGAAAATAATGGAAGTACAAAGGATAAGGCATTCTCTATGGAGTTACATGAGACCTGTGACTTGTTAGGCTACTACAAAACATTAACCCCCTCTGTTATGCTCTCTAATTTCCCACTCCTAGTTGTCCTGCTATGCTATGGAACAAAATACAATAACATAGAATGGAACCCCTTCTCCTCCTAGTGGCCTAGTATTTAACATATCTCGATAGTTGTCTAGGGTTAGGGTTTTTACTTCCTCAACCTTCAATTGTGATAAGGTTTTGGAATTTCTAGAATCTTCTTGAAAATCCTCACATGACTAGCCCCATATGCATGAGTAATGGGGGCTGACACGACATCCTCTTGTACCATGGTGGTAAATACGATAGTTCAACTTGCGGGAGGCATAACTTTTACATACAAGCTCTTATTGATGCATGGTTTTCACTGTTGGAAAGGTATCAGATTGTAGAACATAGTCAAGGGAGTGGGGATAAGTTTTGAACACCATAATCGCAAACAAGGTCATTTAATGCCTCAAAATGGATTCGGAAGGTTCCAACCCCAATTTTCCAAACTGGGATCTACCACTAAAATGACCCTACAAGTTGATTCCTCCATTTTTTCCACTCTAAATGTATCGAGATAGATGAAAAATAATATAATGATCTAATACAGATCACAGACGAAGTATCCTTGGTGTTTCAAAGATGTTAAGTGAGAACTGTTGTGGTGTTGCATGCCCTAGAGAGAGGACAAGACTTAGCATCTTGGGCACGTCTCTAATGGGGTCGTGACAGGTGGTGTGAAAAATAACTTAGTGAAAATTTTAGTGAAGCTCTTCACCATTATTACCATGATGATAAGTGGTATCAAATCTTGAAGCGCACTCTTCACCACTACTGCAGTTGTGACAGTAGTGATAGGGCACAGGTGATTTCAAAACTTATTGCGAAAACATTTTGGTGGGAACATTGGATGTATGTTACAGACTTGGTGAACATATCGATGAAGCAGATTGGTTCATCAAAGAAACAGTTTGGGCACAGACTTGGTGGATAGTCGGTGACAAGATTGTATCAAAATTTGGTGTTGACTAAGAGGTTGAGCTATGAACGAAGTTGTGCGCTTGTGAAGACAATTATGGGCACTCACTCTTGTAGACGAGGTGCAATATTCATGTGACGAACCAAAGTGTCGAGACAGAGTGAACGACCACGGGATTGTATCACATAATTGGAACAATTTTGTGTTGTGACGAGGGTGAGTACCTTTGAGTAGGCCAATGAATATTTTGGTGATGAACCAGTGCACTTGGTTGAGATAAGGGAACAACCATAAGTCAACAAAACTACAGAACTGCTATGAAGAACATTTGTGAAATTCAAATACTAAAGAAGGGGATTCAAAAGATAATGGGTCTCAGATCTTGTAGTTGAATTGGGTCATGAAATAGGAAGGTGGTTCCTTGCGAAAGGCTCGAAACAACATGACGAGTTGTGCAACATTTTTGGTAAGGATCGTATTGTGAAGTGTTTGGAGTAGTGGGGAGACTTCATGGAACAAGTGGGACAAGGTGAAACTTGAGTATACCTTAAGGTATTCTCCAACCTAAACTTGAGATGGATGGTGCAGGTGATGAAACTTGGAATATCAAGAGAGATAGTGTAACTCAGGGAATGGAAAAAATCCAAGATGGACTAGAGAGAATAAATAAGATCGGCGTAAGGATTGTCATGTTCCCATTTTTGGATCCCCCTGCCTTGTAGTCATAGGAGACCTTATGAGTTTATGTCAGCCTAATAAGAGGAGTAAAATAAAGATAGCAGTGAGCTCTAGCAATTTGGAAGAGTTATATGGGGCCTAGGCTAGCCCATTCGCCATCTTTCATCATTAGGATCATTTTTGCACATTTCTCTCTTGGTTTCGTGGTATTCTGATGATTTCCATAATTTTGGGTTAATATTAAGCATATTTTAATTAATTACACTTAAGGTACTATTTGGAGCTTGTTTCTTGGAAAAATACCTTAGTGTAATAGCTCATTGGAACCAAGGCGAAAATATCTACAGGATAGGATGATGAAAAGTGACTTTTAGTGGTTGGATAAGTCATAAAGGCTAATTAAACACTTTTTGAAGTAAAAAGGTTCGTTAAATTAATAAAGTGATTTTATGAGAAAATATTAAATATGAATTAAAAGTCACTTGAAGGGAAAAAGGTTAAAAGGGGTATAAAAGAGAGATAGGGGCTCATATTCTCTCATTATGTTGATCACCATTTCACTTGTATCTTTGATCTCTGGCAGCTTGAGTGTTTTGAGGGTTTTGACTAGACAATCCTTGGAGATCACCACAGAGGTGAAATATTTCTCCTTTTCTGATCCAAGCTTGGCCAATGTGATGAAATATTCCACCTTTGTCATTCTATTCAGTTCAGATCTACTTCAGCCAGTATCTTTGAGGAGAGTTGCACTATTGGGAAGGTTTCTACAGGAGGCGCGCACTATCCAAGTTGAGGAGGTTTGATTTGTGTTCTAAAGTGGTGATATTGGAGAGATCTCACCTTGTATGCACTTGTCATTCCTAGAGAGACTTCCCTTGTCAATTTGGGGAATTTTTAGTAGCCATATTTATTTATTAGCAAAGTTGGGCGAATTATTGGGCAAGGAGGGCGCACCCCTGGTCAATGTTTTCTTCCATTTGCATGAAATATTGCATATTGATGTGTGGCTGAGTAAATATGAGGGGCTATGTGGCTAGGGTTTTCCTAGCCGCAACCCTTCCCACAGGCACTTGGCTTGTGGGTGCCTCCCTTCCTGCTGACGAGTCTCCTCGCTTCCTTGTTGGTGGCTCCACCCCTATGGGTTGATCGAGTTTACGTTGGTTCCCCCACCTCTTTTCAGTGATGGATCGAGTCTGGATCTAGTGTGTCGGCTGTTTGCGCGGCCCTTGGCCTTGTGATAAAATTTGTCGGGTCTGTCTTTTATATTTTCTCTGGATTTTGTCGCAATGGGTGGTTTTATTCCCCTCGAACTGGTCCATTTGGGACTTCTTCTTTTCGATGGCTCCCTCTTTCGGTGCATTGGCGGCCAGGTTATGGGTCTATGGACTTGGGATCTAGAGCTTGGTGTTGCGGTTGATGGGTTTTTATACTTCTCTTCGGTGGTTGGGTCAGAGCTTTGAGGTCCATCCTTTGGGCGTGCAGTGTTGATCTGTGATCTCCACTTTGAGGTCCTTCTTGGGCGTGCAATTCTGTCTTTTAATTTAGATGTAGGATCTTACCAATCCTTATTATTGTAACTATACCCAGAGGCTTAGTAGCTAGATCTGGGCCCTCCCAGGCTTCTTATTTTTCAGCTCTTTTACCCATGATTGGGGAGTTCTTCATGCACTTGTAAAATGTAATTTTGGTTCTCTTTGGATGAATAAAATTCCGAATTTTTTCGAGGAAAAAAAATTTGATGTTCGGTTGAGTTCTACACCTATTGGGTGAATTATTTGTGAAGATATTGGTCATTTCATTAGTGGGTCAAGCCTCATCTTAAGCCAGGGAGAATTCATATCAAGAAGAGCTCTTATCTTGTCATTGGGGTCATCCTTTGTCGAAGAAATTACATATTTTTGGAGCAATTGTTAGGGGGTTTCTATTGGGAGATTCTTTGCTTTCCTTTGTATATGTTTTGTATGTATTTTCCAGCCATATATTGGAAATTATTGTATATTGGACAGCCAAATGCAAATTAAATAAAACAAGGATTTGAGGTATTATCTTATGGTTTTTAATGGCTATTGGTTTCTGATTTATTTGGTTATCATTTCATGTGTTTTCATTATGTATTACATGAAGAAATATGGGTCGAAATACATCAGAAAATACACTTAAATGAATGTTACAGTCATTGCACACAAAGTGTTTGACAAAATGTTTCAATCATCCAACACACATTAAACATAACAACCATCAATTATATATAGCAACCCAAAATTTAGGGAGTTATAAGGAGGTAGAAATTATTTCAAATGACATGCTAACACATCAGAAAACCTCATCAAAGTCAGGACAACAAAAATAAGGCATTTGCTAAGGGAAATTGAACATACCGTCAAAGTGTTTGACAAAATATCTCAACCACATATATCTGATTTTTATATCAGATATGGTTGGGGATCTTACAAGATGGAGTCTCAAATTGATAGATTAAATACATTGGAAAGAGGGATGGAGACTTTGACATAGTCTACATTGGGAGTTCTCAAGAAGGAGAATGTACAACATATAAGCCGCATGGAAATGAAGGAATAGTCTGAGCCACTCAAGAAGAAAGGTAATATGGTTGAATGTTACTTTTGTTCACACAATCAACTTGTGAGAGACTATCCCTTGCGAGGAAATTTGGCTCAATTGGTGGAAGTAGAGGAGGCTCGAACCACACCAACAATGAAGGAGCTTGAACCCTTGACAGAGATGGTTGAATTGTAGAAACCAACAGAAGAAATGACAGAGGTCATGGAAATGTTAGTGGAATGCATACAAGAGTTCAAGACAAGAAGTCAAGGACAATATTCGCAAATTGAATACACTGAGGGAATTTGCTTTGTGAGTGCAACAGTAAGTGGGTTGAAGATGGTAGACTTATTGGAAACAGGTGAAACTCACAGCTTTGTGAGTGAATGAGTCGCAAAGTCACTTCATCGTAGGCCTGAGAGCAACACGAGGACATGTAAGGTACTGAACTCAGCAGAGATGCCAATGACAAGGCTATTTTGTTCTGCATCATTGGGAGTGGGGGAGTGGTTTAGAAACATGGCTTTGTTGGTTTCTCCATTGGATGATCATGCAATGATCATAGGGCTATATTTCCTCATACTTTCCAAAGAAATTCCCCTCATTCATGAAATTCACTTGGTATTTATGGATGAGGCTAGAACACCAAGTTCACTCATGATGGTGAAGTGAAAGCTCGAACGGATGCCCATGACATTTGCGATCAGGGTGATCAAGGCAGTCAGTGAGAGCATGAACAAATTGTATGACGTGACTCAACAATGATAGGTTGGTCCAACCGTATCATCTCTAAGTATTATGGTTCAATATGGAAAACAATTGACATCAATGAAAACTTCAGTGAATACAACCATGGGGAAGGTTGGTCGGTTGTGAAACTTGAAGAACCATGGATAAGAATGTAGGGGAGAGATGGACTCTTGTTAAGAACCAAATATCAATATAGCATAGAAAAACCTCAGAATAAGTACTCAACGCCTTAAAAAAGAGATAAATTCAGATAATAAGCCTCTTCGAGGGGGCAACCTCCTTATTCCCACATAAATGTACAATTACAAGATGATTCAAAATGAAAATGTCTCCTTGGTATATATAGGAGACTAGGAGGTATAATTACAACTAATGGTCTAAGGCCGACATAAATAAAATAGAATTACTAATATAATATGCCCCAATTAAGGGGTAATGAGCCACTATTTAGGGCTTAACATGCTCGTCCCCTTGAGACAAGTGTTGTCCACAACGCTTGAGTAACTCTGGATGATTTTGTATAAAAGACTCATCTTCCCAAGTGGAATCTTCAGTCGATAGTTTCCTCCATTTAATGAGATACTCTGGAATGGATCTATTCCTCAGCCGTCAAATTCTTGTGTCAGTGATGGCTTCAGGATCCAATATGATTTTTCCTTCCTCATCAAGTTCTGGAAATATAGTTTGAACTGGGATCTTGTCACCTATAACCTTCTTTAAGCATGAAACATGGAAAATTGGGTGTACTCGGGAAGATGCAGGCAACTCCAATGTGTATGCCATACTACCAATCTTTTGCAACACCTTATAAGGGCCATAGTACTTTGGTGATAATTTATTATCCTTCTTGGTTTGCTTAAGGGACATCTATTTGTATGGTTGTAGTCTTAAAAACACCCAATCCCCTACTTCAAAACTTCTTTCACTATGATGTTGATCTGCTTGTTGTTTCATACAATTATGTGCCATGGTCAAGTTTTCCTTTAATATTTGGAG
>SNQJ01S0038251.1:0-10916 GCA_010110895.2 Picea sitchensis | reverse complement strand
TGTCATCTTTATGCAACTCTGGTTATCACATAGAATCACGGTTGCCTCCATCTCTAGATCAAATAGACCTGTCAACAACTTCTGAAACCATGTGGCTTCACAACTAGCGAAACATTGCAACAATGTATTCTGCTTCTATCGTGCTGAGAGCAATACTTGATTGCTTCCTACTCTGCCATGAGATCATGGTTGACCCCAGACTGAAACAAAATCTTGAAGTGCTCTTTCTGTCAGAGACACTTCTAGCCCAATCTGAATCGGTATAACCACTCAGTCTGAAGTCATGATCTCCATTATAATTGAGACCAAAATCTGATGTACCCTTAAGGTACCTCATCACATGTTTTGCAACAATCAGGTGAACACGTCTGGGATCTACCAGAAATTGACTCAAGGTGTTCACAAAAAAACATATATCTGGCCTGGTGTTCATTTGATACATCAACGATCCAATGATATGTCTGTACAATGTAGCATCAACCAACTTTGACGAAGTATCAACTAGGAGCTTCAACTTTGTTTCCATGGGTGTATTCATGGATTTACACTCCAACATATCAAACATCTTCAGTGTTTCAACTGCATACTTCCCTTGGTTGAGGAAGATCTTCTTTGGGCTCTGCCAGACCTCAAGACCTAAGAAATAGTTCATTAGGCCTAGGTCTTTCATCTCAAATTTTGCAATGAACTTCTTCTTACAATCAGTGATGAGCTTTTCTTCTCCAGTTAGAAATAAGTCATCCACATACAACAACAATATAACAGGCTCATCATTCATAACCTTGAAGTATAGGTTAGAATCAACTTTACTCTTGGTAAAGCCCAAGCTCATCAGGAAATTGTCAATTCTGTCATACCAAGCTCTAGGAGCTTGCTTCATCTTGCAGACATAAGTCTTTCTATCTTCAACTTCAAATCAAATTTTCACATGACTTTGTACCAACCTGGTACACTTGCTCAACTGCAACTCAATCTGCACAATCATGTGCTAGCTCTATGTGATTTTTGCAAAGCATTATCTGTCTTACTATCTGGGAGCATGTCCTCTACTCTCTATCCAAGTGTTCCTCTAGAAGTGGGACTCTGCACCTGCAGTTGCTCTGAAGTTGAGAATGGCTGCTCCATTCTCACCATTCTCACTCTGATTGTTGAAATCTAAGAGTAACTCCTCTACTTCATCTGAAACTGAGAGTGGCTCAATAATTGATATTGAAGGTAGCTCTTCTTCTTTCATGGAGGCAACTCTATCTTTTATTGTAGTCATGTCTCCATGACCCAACTAATGTACTACACCAAATTGCCACTCAATTTTAAATATGGGGATTGCTCCCCCTACATCTCATACTATATATGAATCATGGTTGTTCTGGTTGTCTTCATGAATACTTGAACTATTTCTTCAATTATTGGAGTAAGTGTCTCATCATATTCTTCTCCCTCTTGCTGGGAGAATTCTCTGGACACACATCAGGCTTTGTACATATGCAACATGATTGATCTATTAGATCAATCTTGGAAGTCAATACTGACTTCTCTTATAGTCTCATGAAAAAATCCATATCCTATTCTTTTTGACTAGCTTCCTTCTCTGTCACTGAAACAAGGGAATTTTCCCAAGAGATTTCATATCTCCTAGAAGTTTCTGAAGCTATGATCTAGTCTTCTCATGGCATCTATCTCTTATTCCTAGAAGTTGTCTCTTCATTTGATCCTTTTTTAGATAAGGCTAACTCTTGATTTCTTCTGAGTCTACAAGGACTTCATCATCTCTTAAAGGGTATACTTGGTGTTGAATACCAAATCTAAATATGAAAAGCTGAGTCGGACTTCAAGTGAATTCTGATTCTTGTGAAGGTGGCTTCATTATCCTTTGAACACGTCTACTATGAGTTCTTGTTCTAAGGTTCGGTCATCTATGGAGCATTCTGCTCCTTATAATCAATCTCCATATGAGATACTCTGGATCTAAAAAATAACTGCTTCTTCATCTTCTTTGGTACATTAATGCATATGGTCATGTACACAGTCTTTTTCATGTCTCTTCTAATTTGTTGCCTTTTGTAACCTTCACTATAGCTTCTTCAGCATTATCACTTGTGACCTGAAACAAGGTCAATAAAACAACATGCAAGAACAATACTCTTTTGGTAATAGTAATAAAACAATGGCATGAATAATCGTCGCAGTAGCTCCTTTAGAGTTATCACTTGTGACCTGCATGAAACAAAGATCAAAAGTAAGAAATACAATATGAAATGAGATTAACACTCTTCTAGTGTTGTGATCAAACATTCCTCCATGGTAACCTGGAACCAACACAAGAAGTTTCTCCTAGAGGAGATGTTAATTGTATCTGGTTAATGATTACATCAAGCATTTATCTCAATATGCTCACATGCTACAAAGTATAATACTTTTCAAAGACTACTACCTCAACTATAGTGTTTACTTGTAATGGGGTAGTTATTAACTTGTCACGTGCAACTTTGAATCTTATCAACTTAATTAATCAAACCTGGAACTTGGAGTCTTGTTCTCAAGAATGATTGTGTTGCTTTTCTTCCAAGTCTCCTTCACTCAAGATGACAAGTGCTTTCTTCAACCAGTCTTTTGTACTAAGACAATATGCTATCTTGACAGAAGGTTGGGTTAGAGAATAAACTCTATGATCTCAACTTTAATCCATCTAATACCTTGACTTTAATTTTGACCAAAGGTTAGTATGATGGTCATAGCTTCAACATGCAACACAGCCCTAGATCAAAATAATGTCATAAATAGATTCATATCAATATAGTCAAAATTGGGGTGCATTATTCATTTGAATGTGATGGATCGAAGGATCCTTTTGGATCTATGCAAAGAGATCCCTTCTCCTACAAGCCCTTTAAAAGCAACAATTTAAACATATGTGAATACATACCTCGAATAGCATTTGAAGGTAATTGGCATATCTGGTTTATGATAATAATTACCAACCCTTTAAAACTTCAAGGGAGACCACAAATAACACTGTCGCTAATACTTCAACTGATACTGAAACTACAACTGCAAATGCAACTTAGGGTTTTATTAGGAAACCCTATTTTTCAAACTTCAAATTTTGAAATTAGATCCGGGGACTAGATGCAGGGGCGAGTTCTTTGAGTTGTTAGATTTTAAAATTTCAAGTTTTCTATGGAAACTTGACACGCAAAAATCGGCGGTACTTAAATTGTGGTTACGGTTTCCTAGTTTTTATGGTTTTCTAGTACTTTTTAGTTTTGGTTGCTCGGTACTAGTCAAAAATAGGGTTTGACTTTACAGAGAGTCTGGCCATTGAAAATGTGCGCTCAAAGGCTGCCAAAAGATTCACTATGGTAGGGAACACTTTTTCTAGATGGTTTTTTCTGGAAAAATTCCTCTCCAACAATCCCTAATAATTTTCTTGTGCGGCAACAATGACGTTTTTGCTTATCTGAAGGTCTTCTCTTGACTTAGAAACATGATACCATGTTAAGGTTTAAGCTATTATTGGGTTTCTTTTCAATTTACTAGATAAACATAGCATAGATAGAATCAGAGGAGAAACACAATCACAAGATACATAACATTTATCTGAGGAAACCCTCATGGGGAAAACCAACAAAACTTCTTTAATATATATAGCCAATACAATGCGAAGACAACAAACCAAAACACTAGAGAATGTCAAGCTCTCCTAAGAATATGCCTCTCTCTCTCCCTTCTTCTCTGATCCAAGCTGCTCGATGAACAAATTGAGTGAATGAACAAAGCGGGTTGCTCTTCCTTTGGGTTGGGCGACTTGTCTTCTTAGTGGTTAAAACCACTGTTTAACTGGGAAAACTTCTCAATTTTCCCAATATGTAGGGTTTGACCAATCCACAAGGGGATTTGGTCAATTACAATCTGGAGCATGATCAATCCGGGGGATTGATCTAATGAATCAACAACTCAATAATAAATAGAATACTCTTTGCAGTTACAATATTTCAATAGTTAAATTAAGTTTTAAAGTCATAAGTTGTGTAAGGTCATTGAGTGAGAATGGCAGTTCCATAATAGAGACAAAAAAATTGGCCAACATTTTGAGATTTGGAAGCTTGAAATGGAAGATCTTCTTGTAGTTTGAGAACAATGGACAACGGTCTATCCAGATACCCAGCTGACAGGCATGTCATGAAAGAATAAGATAAATTTGAAGAAGAAGCGAAATGCGATTCAAACGTTGTCTTACCGTTGATGTTGTTGAATATCTCGAGGTGAAAGAGATTATTAGAATGGGATGGTAGGATCTTATACGGTTATCTGGTTACGTAAGTTGTTTCGAGAAAGAAATTGTATCTTGAGGATGAGTGTCCTGCTTTGTGGTGGTGACATTTAAATGTGTTTAACAAGAGTGTTAAACCAGTTATCATTATGTGGATACTAAGATCAACGATGAGGAAGTGTATCAACCTATTATGTTCTTTATAGAATCTTGGGATAGCTTAGTTGTGGATTTTGGGAGTAATACAACCACACTAGCTAAAAGGGCCGTGGTTTTCTTGTTAGCCGAGGAAGAAATGAAGGAAGAACATGGAAGAATGAGCCAAAGATTCTCCCGGTAGTGAGAGTTGGCCCGATAGACATAGATAAAGCGGTCCTACGGTGTTGAAATTTCGTCGAAGGGTAGGTCTAAATCCTGGCGGTTCGTTCGGTAGCGAAGATGTTGGAAATCACGATAATTTGGGCATCATAAAATGGTAAGTCGAGAGAAACAAAATTCGATTGATGATGGATCCGGCGAGAAGTAGTCGACTGAGAGAAAGGCGACACTAGTTAAGGGATGTGATGTGTACCTAGAATCGACCAATATATAGTTGGATCAAGATGTTTGGTTGATAGAGCTAAGAATATCCTATCATATGACACCACCACATAAAGAATGGTTCTGAGTATGGAGGCGATATGATAGGTGATGTGTTCTTGTGGGACGACTTGAAAACCATAATTTTCAGACATGGAAGAGTCAGAGTACGACCTTTACGTAGAGATGGGAGGAATACAAGAAGAACCATTCGAGGTTTGCTACACATTTCCGGGTTTGGAAAGAAACTTAATATCTATCAACAAGATGAGTGATTCGAATTACTCTATTTTTGAGAAGGATTCATGCAAAATGGTTAAGAGATAGATGGTCTTAATGAAAGGAGTTAGTTGAACCACACGCTTTAAAGATGTTATGGAATGCGAATGTTATTTGGATGCAACAACATTGTTTCTCCTAAAATTGAATGTTTGCAACTCAAATCCATTTCGATATGACACAACTCAACCATTTCGAGTTAGTCGGTTCAAACCTTCTCGATAAGACATGATGAGATCGACCTGAACAAGTTATGGAACAAGAGGATAGGACACATTGGAGAAAAATGAAACGAGTTATGAAAATCAAAGGTATGGTCAAAGTTTTTCCCGATTGTGATTGAGAAGTAATTTTGTGAACATTTCATATATGGAAACAAAATTGAATTGAGGTTCCCATCTAGAGTGACAAAGGGAAAATGATATTCTAGAACTAGTGTATAGTGATGTGTTTGGCCCGATTAAAATTCCTTCACTTGGTGGATCCATATGTCTCAACTTCATAGATGATTTTTCGGAAGACATGGATATATTATTTCTGAGAAAGAAATCAAAGGTTTCGAGATTTAAGGAGTTAAAGCTCTTGTGGAAAACCGAATAGAGAAAATTATTAAAGTGTTGAGGACTGACAAAAGTGGTGAATTATGTGGAGCGTAGTTTGATCGATTACATGAAGTAGTGCAATAATAACACACAAAAATACTACACCATATACCCACAAAAAAATGGATTTGCTCGAGAGAATGAACATAACGTTGTTGGATAAGGAAAGAACTGCTTCTGATGGCGTTAGATACTACAAGAATTTCTAAGTAGGAAGCGGTCGAGGATACAATATATCTGGTAAATACGTCTCATTCATCGGCGTTAATTGACACGACTCCAAATGAAATTTATATGTTACGGAAATAAGCAACCAGGTAAGCTCAAAGTATTTGATTACGATACGACATGTTCCCAAGGAAGAGAGGAGAAAAGTTGGACAAAGAAGGTATTGATAATATTTTCCTTGGCGGATATAAGAAAGGGATGAAATAATATAAACTTTGGGATCCTACTGCATCAAGGAGAATAGTGTACAGTTGAGATGTGGTCTTACGGAGAAATTGACGTATCAAGCTTGAGAAAGTTGTTCCAATCGAGAATAATTATATGATCTGATCTGATTTCAAGAGCGAAGAAGATGATTCAGATGAGTCGTTTGAATTAGATGAAGAGGTGGAAAACCCGACTCTGGTGGTAAGGAGGTCAAAAAATAATAAACGGTTATTATAATTCACGCCCGACTTTAGTTACGCATTCATGCTAATATCATGCGGCTTGATGAGCCCAAATTCGATTGTTGAGAAGCTGATCGGCTGCAGCGGAAGATACTCTAGAAAGCACACCACCATATGGTCAAAGGGATGTAATCCTTGTACAAAAGTGAGACATGGGATTTGGTCAATTTACCTAGTGGAAGAAAACATTGGTATGGATTGTTCAAGAAGAAGATGAATGTTGTAAGACAAGTTGAAAATTTCAAATTTCGACTGGTGGCTAAAGGTTATTCCCAAGTCAAAGGGGTCGACTTCAGTGATAATTTTTCCCCTGTTGCAAAATCAAATTCCACTAGAGTACTACTGGTTCTGATGTTAGATCTAGGATGAAAAGATGGATGTGAAGACAATGTTCCTACATGGGGACCTACAAGAAGAAATCTACATGGGAAACAACCTAAAGGATTTGTAGTAAAGGAAGAAGAAGAGTTGGTGTGCAAACTCAAAAGATCCCTTTACTATGGTCTAAAGTAATCACCTAGGATGTGGTCCCAAAAGTTTGACACTTACATCCCTAGTTTGGGATTTGTAAGAAGCAAAGATGATCTCCTATACCAAGGAAGAAGGTGGGCGTTTCAAATATGTAGCATTGTATATACCGATGAGATGTTGCTGATTGGAAACATGGAGACAATAAAGGAGGTGAAAGTATCGATCCTTCAAGTTAGACATGAAGGATCTAGAATGCGATTAACTTCACATTATGGGAATGGATATTAGAATGTGAGCCACTAAACTCGGTTGAATCGAGATAAGTATATATTGGAAACAGATGCAGAAATGATTCAGCATGTAGGATTGTAAATCGGTGAAGGTGCCAATTCCAGTGGGAACAAGGCTTACTGGTGAGCGATTATAAAAGACACAGGAAGAGATAGAGGTCATAGCACATGTTCCCTATGCAAGTGATGTTGGTAGTCTAAAGTATGCGATGGTATGCACTCGACCAGGCATTTCCCATGCAATGAATTATTGAAAGGCACATGTGACACGGAAAATAACTGGACAAATCAAAAGAGTATTAGGGTATTTGGCACAAAGGACTATGTTATATGCTACCAGGAAAACCTACCTAGAATTCTAGCCGTGGTAAAGTAGATGTACATGTGTCTTTGTGGTATGGCCAGGTTGGAGATACGGATCAGCGGAGGTCAATAGCGAATATGTCTTCAAGTTGTTAGGTGGGCAATAAGTTGGATATGAGTAAGCGGCAATTGAGTGCATTAGCCTTGTTAACAACAAAAATGCATACATGGAAATACTCATGGAAAATAAGTGATATGGATTCAAAGGTTGTGTTCAAGTATCGAGTTTGAGGAGAAAGCTATGAAGGTAAGTTGATAGTCAAGAAACAATATTTACGGCAAAAGAGCCATACTTATCGATGATAAAGACTAATTATATTGATGTACAATACCATTTGTAAGAGACATGGTGGAAAGTAACAAGGTGCTACTTGAGAAAGTAGACATGTTGGAAAACATAGCGGAGACTTGTTGACCAAGTCTGTGAGTGTTATGAAGTTCTCACGGGTGTAGAGTGGCAATGGGCATTGCTTCCCTAGGTCTATGAATGAAGGATTCGGGAATCTGTTTCAATAAGACAGCAAGTGGGAGAATGTTGTGTTGTTATATTATTTGTAGTGAAAGTGAAAGTCGAGGTGGATCGAAGAGAGGTGGCGGTCAGAGGGAAGTCAAGTGGATTGACAATTGAGAAGTCAGTGGGTCCCAGTGAATTGAAGGTCAGGAAGTGTTGGGTAAAGTCAAATGCGAGAAGATGTGTAACAAGTCAATGCGATAAAAGAGGTCTAAATTAAGGGTGTGAGACAATAACTAGAGACCTGAATGAAGGTAGATAGTAGCTTGGAGCTTAGGTGGTATGAGAATCGAGATTTTGGGATTTGTAGCCAATGATATGCATGGATATGTAACGATTTTTGGGTGCCAATATTTAGAGGGGTTTTCTTGTTGTAAATCCTATAAAGGAGGTGTGTTGTAATAAGGCCATAAAGGCTAATGTTATAATGCACTTATGTAGGTTAATGCATGTGTAGGTATAGGTTGTTGGTCATGCATATATGAATTTATCTGGTTGCTCTTGCATGTATGCAAGAGGTCGATGTCTATTAACCTTAGGTGTGGACCAAGGTTAGGTATGTAACCTTTTATTATGATTGAATAAGACAACAGAGAAAAATGCTCAAAGGAATTCTAGTTTCTCCCAGTTAAGGGTTCTAGGAGTAAAATTTCGGTGTACTATGTGATTGTTTGTTTCATTTACATTCTTGATCAAATTCTTATTCTCTTATACTAGGATTAGAGTGGAAGTGTCCACGCATTTCCTGACACTCCTCTCTTGGTTTCTTTCACAAATAAACTTCACCAAGTGCCTACAAGACTTCAATTTTCTCCATGGCGCTCAAACCTACACCCAGACTTCATCGAGTTCTCTGCTCTACATCGTTTACTTGGTTACTTTCCTTCAAATCCCATGTTATCTCTCCTTGCCTTAGCTTGTTTTTCCTCATGGTCCATTTATATGTGCCCTCATTGCTCGAATTGATGTGTCCCTTTGAAACGTCGTGTCCCTTGGGTCACCGCACCCCTTCGTGGACCAAAGCGCCCAATGATTCGATGTGCCCCCTTCACTTGGTCGCATTCCTTGAACCAACACATCTCTTGAGAAAACATGTTTTTTGGGCCTACATGCCTTATCACTTGGGTGCCCTCTTCCAAAACGACATGCCTCATCACTTGGGCATGCCATTGCTTTGTTATTGCTTCATCAAATTGATATGTCCTCCGAACTGGCGTGCCCCATCCCATGGTCCCGTTCGTTCCATGCCTTGTCCATTGATTCTGATGAACTCCAACTCATTGTAGGTGTGTTAGGATCATGGTCTAGCCTTTGACTCTGGCCAAATCCAACTCATCGTAGGTGTGCAAGAGGGTCAAGTCGACCTCCCCAATGCACCAATGTCACCAAGGACAAGAGAGTCCACTCCTTTTGCACTTGCACCTAAGTCTCCCCACCCATGCTCTCATGCAACTAAGTCTTTCTCTTCTGTTGCAGGGCAAGTGAGGAGTGTGCACCCTTGGATCCACACGTCACCATCGTGCACCCAAGGTTCTCCTACCCACGCTTATAAATTTTCATGCACCCAACTGATCACATCTTTGCTTGTGCTTGTCTACCAACTCACCTTTGAATCTGCCCAAGGAGCGCAGATGCTCTTGGTGGGTGCCATAAGGCTTTACATCCTCCCCCACTCAAAGTTGTGGATGTCTCGACAACATCCGTTGATCTCCATGGTGCATCTGCTCCATCTCGAGATCTCATCTCAACTCGACAACTATTGTCCTCCTCAACTGTTGCCAAATTAACCTCCCCTTTAGGATCATGGTCTAGCCTTTGACTCTGGCCAAATCCAACTCATCGTAGGTGTGCAAGAGGGTCAAGTCGACCTCCCCAATGCACCAATGTCACCAAGGACAAGAGAGTCCACTCCTTTTGCACTTGCACCTAAGTCTCCCCACCCATGCTCTCATGCAACTAAGTCTTTCTCTTCTGTTGCAGGGCAAGTGAGGCGTGTGCACCCTTGGATCCACACGTCACCATCGTGCACCCAAGGTTCTCCTACCCACGCTTATAAATTTTCATGCACCCAACTGATCACATCTTTGCTTGTGCTTGTCTACCAACTCACCTTTGAATCTGCCCAAGGAGCGCAGATGCTCTTGGTGGGTGCCATAAGGCTTTACATCCTCCCCCACTCAAAGTTGTGGATGTCTCGACAACATCCGTTGATCTCCATGGTGCATCTGCTCCATCTCGAGATCTCATCTCAACTCGACAACTATTGTCCTCCTCAACTGTTGCCAAATTAACCTCCCCTTGAGATATCCTCAAAATATGCCCAAGTGTTGGACTCACTTGACTCATTGTTGCTTCCATGTTGAAATAATGTAACTGTGAAGAGAATTCTTATTATTATTTTTATTTTATTATTAGGATTAATCCCCATTGTGGATTAATCATGTCGGTAATTGTATTAGGACCAAATCCCCTTTTGTGGATTGGTCATCGGACAATTGTAATAGGCAGAATAAGAAGTCGGCCCCATCAGTTATTATTGAAGACCCAAAATTAATTAAAGGTGGGTTTACCCACCCAGAGTGAGAGGTCAGCCCTGCCAGTGAAACCCTTTCACATGTGCCAGTCTTGTATATATAGGAGGCTAGCACCTCACTTTAATCACACAACTCACTTGCTCATTATCTTATGAGGCAAGCAACAATTACCAGTTAGAGAGAGGAGAATAAGAGTGGCACATCTCTTGGGGAGGACTATATGTATTGGTTTGAGTTATCTCTTGAACATTGTATAAGATATTTATGATAAGGAAGCTTTTGCTGGGTTTTCTTCCCCTAGAGGGTTTCCCAGGATAAATGTTGTGTCTCTTGTGAATGT
>SNQJ01S0038250.1:57440-84852 GCA_010110895.2 Picea sitchensis | reverse complement strand
TTGGATTTAATTTGTACATGTTTCAAACAACATACTAAATCTTGATTAGCTAAGGTTTCTATCACCTTATTGAGCTCAACTTTTTGTTGTTCTCTTTTTGATGTATATCAAGTGATTCTGATTTGACTACATATTTAAGAGTTATTATTTTTCCCTTTGCGGGCATTGGATACACTTGGCTCAACAAAATGGAGAATTAATAAAAGAATTCTTGATGTGGTAGATAGGCTTTGGGCAGGAGGAGGTCTCCTTGCAGACTTGATTGATGAGGAGGATGTAAGTTGATTTTCTTTTTTCAGTATTTGCCATGATTTTAAATGGATTGTGATGTTCTATATAATATAGTATCAATGATTTTACATACTTGAGACAAAAGTGTAGCAAATTTAGAGATTTGTATTGTTTGTGAATCATCAAGCATGGTTTGTTAATGAAGTGCAAATTGCTTGGCAGGTGCCCATTCCTGAGAAACCGGATACAGAAGATGAAACATAGATTAAACGTTGGAAATGGTGTTTAAAGAAGGCAAAGGAGACAAATAGTGAGAGGCACTCTCAGCGTTGTGATGTAGAATTAAAACTTACTATAAGATACTTCACATTACTCTTACATCTATCTTACTAGATTTCTACATAAATTCTTTGATGCTAGTATGTGATTTCAAGTTATTGTTCTTTGCCTAGATCGGTTTGCAAGGAAAATGAAGGACGGAGAATGTTTTTACTATGCACATAACTTGGATTTTCGAGGGCGTGCTTACCCAATGCATCTATATTTAAATCATCTAGGTTTAGACGTGTGTCGAGGACTTCTAGAATTTGTTGAGGGTCGACCATTAGGAAAGACAGGGCTTTATTGGCTTAAGATACATATGGCCAACTTATATGGTGGTGGTGTAGACAAATATTCTTTTGAGGGCCAACTAACATTTCTTATCGAAAAATGATATGAAAAATGATTGTGATGTTCAGTCACTTAATATATCTACTACACAGATTAACTGTGTATATGACAGTTAACATTGGTTGTTATTTGAAACTAGATGGATTAGCTGTGTGTATAACAGTAACATTGGTTGTTATTTGAAACTAAACTTGGAATATATATGTGTTGTATATCTGTAGGCCAAATCTGCTATAGTTTTTGAAGTATTTAAATTTGTCTTTTTTCGGCCCTTGTTCTGACCGAGTATTGGGATATTGAATTTTACATGGTTTGGCATTTTCAAATGTGTTGGCATGAGAGATTATGAGCTTTATATCTGGAGTCCAAATCTGTTATGGTTGTTTCGAATTGCTACAAATTGCATTCTATGAATTTTCTCTTCTGCTCAATGTATATATATAGAACACTTCCATGCTACATGTGAATTTGTTGTGCTAGCCAAAGGATACAAAGCAATACCTGCAATGACTTCAAGTTGTATTATTGATGATATAATTGTCTGCTAAATGTCAAACAAATTGTCAGAGGTTTCAATGAAGGCTTTGGAATTTATGTTGCTCAACTATCTCATTGGTATATAGGATCTTGTATTGGATGGCACTTGTTTCGACATACCCAAGAAAGTACAGTATTATTTTGATCCTATCTAAAAACAGGGACTTACTCTCTAGTATATTTTTGCAGTCTTATTACGCATGATTGCACTTGAGCTTTTGGACTTTATCTCAACAATTGCAAGTTCATGTGATAACACACCCGAGACATATCCTAGTGATCCTAAACCTCATTAGACAAGACCCCCTTTACCATTGGAAGATAGTCCTCCTCCTCATTAGACAAGACCCCTTTACCATTGGAAGATAGCCCTCCTCCTCAACCAACCTTGCCTAAGACCGATGATATAGATTTAAATATTGATATGGCTAGTATCTTAGGAAAGGTTAATGTACTTGTCCCTCTTAGTATTGATATTGTATTTTTAAATATCTACAACATAGTCGCTATTGCAACATCTTGGAGTGTCACTCCCATAGAAACCACATCGGATATGATACCTTTTAACGTCTCTCTTCCCACGTTCTTAACATCTCTCTTTCCACCTCCATTGTCGCTCTCCCATAGAAACCATGTCGAAGCTAGTAACTCCCGGCCGTCGCTGTTGCCGGGATGGACGCCTGCTCTATGACATCGCTCAAGAGTGTTGCTCCCATAGCAAACTACAATATCGGGAGCTAATACCTTGTCATGCCTGGCCTGCCACATTTAGAACGTCTCTCTTGCCACCTTTGAAACGTCTCTCTTGCCACATTTGAAATGTCGGTCTTGCCACCTTTGAAGCATCTCTCTTGCCACGTCTGAAACGTCTCACTTTCCACATTTGCAACGTCTCACTTGGCACGTTTGAAACGTCAGTCTTGCCACGTTTGTAACGTCTCTCTTGCCATGTTTGCAACATCTCTCTTTCCACATTTGAAACGTCGGTCTTGCCACGTTTGAAACGTTGGTTTTTCCACGTTTGCAACGTCTCTCTTGCCACGTTTGAAACGTCGCAATATAGACGAAAACGTGGTCGTCGGAAAAATGACGTCATGTGAAACGACATTTGAGGGGGTTTGAGGTTTGTTGATATTCCGAGAATAGAAAGTGGCAATTGTGTCGAACGCGCCGTCGAAATTTGACCCAAATGCAGTAGTGAGAGTAGTTGTCTTTATCAGATGCTTGGTTTAAATTTCAGAAATCGACACATAGTCGAATTTCACCACTTTTCTTCCTCACAGGGACAAGGCTAGAGACCCACTGTGTATGTCTCACCGAGAAGATTATCTTAGCATTCAATAGTTTGTTTAGTTCCTTCTTGACCATTGGTTCAAGTTTTGGGTGCATTTTTCTCAACTTCTGTTGAAAAGGTTGAGTCTGGGGTTTCATGGGAATAATGTGTTGTATGATGTTAGGATCGAAGGTTTTTAGATCATCATAAGTCCAAGAAAAGACATCCTTAAATTCCTTAAACAACTTAGTAAAGGCTGACTTTTCTTGCTCAGAACATCCCATTCCCAAATTGATGCATTGTGGATTATCTTTAGTTCCTAGATTTACCTTTTCATGGGTCAAGGAAGAACTATTTGTTTTACAATTTACTGATTTTCTAAATTTATCATGCAAATCATAAAAAAATTCTAATCTTATCACAGATTTGGGGATAGAATTTACCAAATTTGATGTCGATTCCAGAGATCTTAGGTCCAATATTACCGTAAAATTGCGGAGGTCTTCATCATGGATACATTCATCTATAACTGCTCCTTGGAAAGTATCTTCCATGTGCAAGAAACTGATGATCTGTTGATCGTCATCGAAAACTCTCCAATTAGTGATGTTGTCCGGGATGGATGGTTTGAACAACAACTTGACGGAAAACGTGTTTGGAGAAAGGCCTTCTGTGGGAAAAAGTTTAGAAGCGACATTAGCCAACAAATCAACCTCATAATTATTCAATCTTGGAATAGAATTAATGTTAAACACAGAAAAATTGTTCATTAGATTCCATACCTCATCTTGATAACTTTTCAGGTGTGGAGATAGGCAGTGAATGGAGTTTCTTACCTGTCTGACCAAAATTTATGAATCACCGAAAACCATTAAATTCTGAACTTTCAAATCTAGTCCCTTTCTAAGACCTTGCAGGAGCGCCTCGTATTCAGATGTATTATTTGTGCATTCAAATTCTAATCGGCAAGCCATCAAAGTTTTGTTACCTGTTGGATCAATGAGAACACATCCTGCATCGGCTCCTTCTTTAGATTTAGATCAATCAAAGTAAAGAGACTAGATATGATTCTCATCAGCGGTATGTGACACCTTAGAGAGAACTGTTGACTGTGTGCATGTCATGAGTTCAGACTATTATTCTAGGTCAGTAATGGTAGAAGATTCAGCCACAAAGTTATCGAAAAAGGTGTTCATCCCCTGCATTTCGGGTGAATTGGTGGAAGCAGTAAATGGTTCATTAGGATCATTTAAATCAGTTACCGTAAGCTTGAGGTAATGCTCACGATTGATCTTGATTCTGTTAGGCTTTCCATTCTCTGGCAGCCACAAATGAGACCAATCTGCTGCAAAGTAACCATGCAGTTGTTTAGACCAATCCCTACTTAAAAATAAGCCATATACTTCAGGGATATCAACGACAATAATATCAATAATCTGGTGGACTTTAGGATTAGATGATAATCTAATATGGACATTTTTTAATTCACTTATTACCTTAACACTGGTCCGATCAAGCTGAATAATTTTCAGACTGGAAGGTTGAACTTCAGCATTGATTTTTTGGCAGGCAGACCAAGGCATTATGTTTGACGATGCACCATAATCTACCATACAACTATGTACATTCCTATTGAAAATTTCAAAAGTCAACAAAAAAGGTGGGACATTTCTACGAGTATTAACAATAGAAGTTTGTTGGTTTTTAGTCGCAGCCCCTGGAACTATCTTATCTACATTTGTTATGCTTTTTACAGCAAGGTCTCTTTTATCAAAGGATTCTATTGTTGTTTTAACAGAGACCTTTTGAGGTGTTTTGGGGTTGTTTTCTGCAAATGTTTTGCTGTTCAGATTGTTGTTTTTGCTGTTTTCTGCAATATTCTGAAGCATCTTTTGCAAAAGAAAATGAAATTTTAATAATTCATAAACAGAAATATTAGCTCTAAGTTTTTTAAGGTCTTCAATCAAATCATATTCTAAATTTGGAGTTGTTGAATTCTGTTTAGTTTCAATTTGTTTAGGTTGTTTTTGAGGTGCATTAGTTCCAATTTCAGAAAATGATTTATTCGTTGTTTTGCTTCTAGTATTGTAAGGATGCACCGTTTCAAAATTGGCTTGAAAGATACTATCCGAAAAATGCCCAAAGATGTTGGGAGAGGATTCGTCCTCTTCCACTATCTCTTGTTCAACCACATCTTCAGAAATATCGGGGGGAACTAAGTTATCATGTGCTTCCAGAATTGTCTGGATAGCAAACTGTAAGCTTTCTAGATTTAGGCCTTCGAGATTTAAATTAGGCCAGTTTGTGGGAAAAGGCTTTCTGAAAGGAGGTTTGTAAGACCCTTTGCTTGAAGAATCTTCTTCAGATGATCTCATTAAATCTATAACTTGATTTGACAACTTCTGGACAACCTTATGTAAACTTTCCATATCTGAACCGTTTGATTGAGTTTTGGTTTGGGGAGGTCTAGGAAGAATTTCTGGTTTTTTCTTGGAAGATGGGGTAATCTCTGCCTCATTACAGATATTGTCCTTTAGGCTGAGAATATATTTCTCAATTTGGCTTGCCTCCTCGAAGACTTCCAATACTGTTGTTTTCTTAGACCTTTTTACCCAGATTGCTATGTTTTGGTGTAGGGATTTCGTGTAGTATGCGACAATAAGATTTTCAGCAGGCATTGAATCCGTGGGGATTCGATTTTTTAATGTTAGAAACCTTTGATTAAAGTCTTTTATTTTTTCTTTGGGGTTCATCTTTAAAATGGAGAGTTCCATGACTGAGACTTCAGGAGATTTGTCATCTCTGAATTTCTCAAGGAAACAAGATTCGAATCTATCCCAAGATACAATGGTGTGGGGTTGTTGATCAAAATACCAAGTAGAGGCATTGCCTTCAAATGTGTATGGAAAAAGTCTACATACTACGTCTTCGTGTTCTACGCTTCAGATTCTAATGGCTAGCATGAGTTTTTTAATGTGATCTTCCGCGATCTGCTTGGAATCTGGATCAAATTTAGGGAGTCACTTCTTCGGATGTTTAGGAAAAGGATGCTGGGGTCCAGGTATAGCCACAACATCTTGATCTAGCCAAGGTATGGCGGGATTGTTTGGATTTTCCATAGGTGTGGGTGGTGTCGAAGGCTGAGATGAAGAATTGCCTTCATCCGATGACTCTTCTCCTGAAGAGGAGGGAGATGAAGGTGGTGGTGATGGTGGGATACCAGATCCTCCAGCTATAGGAGTGAGGATGTGATCTGGATCCGTAGGATTTAGGGTAAGACCAGTGCCTTCAAGTTTCTCTCTAATATCAGAGAAATATAGTGGTTGATTCAATGGCCGACCTGGTTATATGATACGGGCCAAAGCACCGTGTGTCCTCAGAAGTGATTGACGAATAATTTATTTCATGTTGGACCCTGAGGGGTTTGGTGTTACTAGTTCAACGGTAATATGTGGATTTTCGTTTGATGTGGTTGTTGTTTGAGAGACAATGTTGTCGTCAGAATGACTTCTTGTTACTATAGGTGAGCGGGTGTGTGGGGGAGGAGTCTTGCGACCCCCACGTGCCATCAATAGTGTTTAGGCCCTCCTTCTAGCGCCATTTGTTGACGGGCAAAATTGATCGTTCGTCAACTGGAAGAGCGAGTCCAGTCCTGGGTTGTCTAATTAACCCAAGCCGTTTGGATTGACTCACTCTGATGGGTTTAATGGCTCCATTGACCAATATAAAGTCCTAAAAGAAAGAAACAAATAAATAAAAGAAATGAAATAACTAATTAATTACTAAACACTGATATATATATATATATATATATATATATATATATAAATATATATATGTACATATATATATGTACATATATATATATACAACTATTTTAAATAATATTTACACAATAGACCTGTTTCTCTAATTTATGTGCATGTTATACAATTTATGAGTTTTAATCTAAACTCACAAAAATCTATGAAAAGATGGCTCTTTTAACGAAAGTAGATAAAGAAAACAAAATAAACTATTCCTTTTTTTTTGTTTTTATCTCTATTTACCCGTAAGATTAAATATCAAAAATATTATGGAACAAGAATGCGTAGACGGTGAAAACCAGACCACATATAAGATTTTCAAAAATAAACAAACAAATAAAAGAAACAAACTAACATATTAATGAGTTGATCAGCATGCATCTGACGTCTGTATGATCATGAATCGTCCATCCAGTCTATCCACGAGATAAATCTGCAGTGAACCTTTACACTATTCAGAATAAATGCCTAACAATATATCGACTAATGGATTTTAATGATAGAACGATAAGATGAAAATAATAACTGTGATATTTGTGACTGCAGGCAATTATACATAAGATAAATCTAACTGTAACAACCTACTTTTAATCATTCAAAAAAATTAAAGATAAACCTTATCATTTGAATTAAACGATCGATCACTATTTTTATATAACTGAAGCATCAAAATGTGGACTGTATTAAAGAAATTATCTTGATGACATAATAATTTGTGAAGACAAAAGCTATCAACAATTATCGAATTATCAAGATAAACAAACCATAAACGAAAACAACATTTGCAGATAGCTAAAGAAGAAATGTAAACATATATTTCGTCCAAATTCGTGTATAAGTTGTCCACCTTTAGCCCCAGGCCAAGATGTCTTGATTACAAAAAATAATGAGTTTTTAAATCCTTCAGAAAGGTAATTGTCTTATCTTCTGAGATCAGATGTTGATTACAAAAATAGAGGGGGAATACAACCACCCAGATCATACTAAATCTTCTAAAGCCCCAAAAAAGTTTATTCTTGTTTATACAAAAATGGATCATAGATATGGATAACAAGCCCCAAAAATGATTCAGATCACTTGGTCACCATAAACACCTAGAATCATGAAAATAAAAGATAAAATAAAGAAACTTAGATATATAGTTAACCATAATTTTACAAATTTCGAATTAGAATAGATTGGCTACAGAATCTGTTGATTTTGTAGCTAGTCTATTTTAGTAATGAAATTTAATTTATTCAATGAAAAATAATCAAATTTATTTAATGAATAACACTATTTAAGATAAAACGAAATCTTACCTCTAACTATAAAATCAAATCATATCACATGATCTCAGAATTTATTATTGTTGTTGCAGTCTCGACATTTTTTAACATCACATTCCCTGTAGTTTTCATACATTTCCCTTGTCTTTGAATGACAGACTTGAGCCTACGATTTTCATTTGTTAAGGCGTTGACCTGATCAGTAAGAGATTTAATATGTGACTGTAAAATAGGTATATCGGTGTAGTACTTGTCAATCCAAAATAGGCAAGTTTCACATTGCAACTGTGCGATGGCCCCTTGAGAATAACCATGGTTGGGAATCAGAACGTCCCCAACATGGACTATAGATTTGCTACCCAACTTAATACCAGGAAACCCTTCACTATGTTTTAAACAAGGTGGTAGATTATGTACGAAGTTGTAAGACTGATCGAGGTCTGTTTGAAAATAAAGAGGGTTTTCTTCAACAAGAAATCTATCAATTTTAGAATCTGAACTTTCATGGATCTCGATCATCTTGATCGAGCTCACATGAGGGTTTGTTTTGCTTCATAGCTTCCTCGAAATCAACCTTCCATCTCTCTTAGTCTTAAAACCCAAATCAACATCACCTTTAGACGCTTTGCCTACAGGTTTGTCTGCATTTTTGACAGAGACATTAGGCTCTGTAACTTGCTCATGGGCCTGCTCAACAACTTTTGGGTCGGGTAAAGGCTTACTGTGGGTGGTCGTAACACAGGCCTAGGTAGATGAGGGGAGCGGTCTAGGATAGACTATGGTTTCCTCAATCACAGGTTTGTCAACTTCTTCAGCATTGGGGTTAGCGAAACCATTTCTGGTTAGAAATGAATCCCAATCATCATTCTGCAACTTCAATTGATGTGCAAGCATATTTTTTATTAAACCGTGGTGGAAAAGGCTCGAATCCAAACATTGCATTTTATACCTCTTAGCCATTTTGTAAAGGCTTCTCCACAGATAATAAGGCATGTTTAAAGGAAACCCTATGAAATTCATGAGCAGACGCAAGTGATAAAGAAACACAAAACCAAAAGGGCCTTCACCAGTGACAAATTTTTTCAACACTGCAAGTAGACCATGCCTTCGGGATTTCAGTAAGGAGACCGGCATACCTTTGTCACAGCCATTGATCTTCCAAGATGTAAAGAAAAGGCTCCATGGAACCTCTTCTACCTTAGCATTCTTGAACCACTTTTTTCCGCTCACAGGGAGTCCTGTTGCTTGGCTTAAAAAGTCCTCTGTGACTTCGAGTTGAATGTCCCCCACCTTAGCTCTACATCCATCAAATGAGAGGGTGAATTCCTGAGTAGTTTGTAGGTTGAAACCCTGGAATTTCTCAAGGAAAACGAGCCAACCGTGACCCTCAAGATCCGCCCTGGCATCATCGCATAGGAGCAAGGTCTGGGTGTCATTAGGCTCAAATCTAACAACCAGGGCCATGGGAAATCGACAGGAAATCACCCAAACACAGTGTGTATGGAGGGTTTGTAAGAGCAAACCAGAGCTATACTCCAAGCCCGAAAATCATCAACATTCTATGGCGTATGAGCAGAAAATTCATAACGAAAAGATAGGCATTGTTTGAAATGAATGCGAGGGGTGTTTCAAAGCCCAAGACCAAGATTCAAAATGATGGGATGACTGTAATCGTATTTCCACCTCTCATATGGTATAGGCCACGACCAGAGCATTAAAATAAAAATGAGTGCGCAACAAAGTGGGTTCGGTCGTAAAGTTTGGGAGAGGGAAACTTATAAACCAAAACCTAGCGATGAGGGAACATATGACCAAGAACCACACAAAAACATAACAATGCTCAAATTAAAAGGTTCTTTGTTGATACAAATAACAATCCATAAGCATGCTTGACATTCGAGGAATCAAAACAAAGAGAATAATCTTCATAGCAAGGAACAAGGCTTCATTAATAAAAACTGTAGAGACATTTTTCCTTTCATAAACTTCTCAAATAGAGTGGTAATACAACCATAAGTTTTAATGCTTCATTTTCATGCTTTCAGTCATGAACGAAGCATGAAAACAAAGACAATAGGAAAAACCGAAAACTTACAATTGTCGTTTCGAAAATTGCTTATGAAGAACAGAAAAATGTACGACCCCAATTAGGTAGCTACATAGACTATTATTTGATATAGAAAGTTAAAAACATGTTGGGCTGCCAATAGATAGATAGTATTCAATGTAAGAAAAATCATTTGTACGTAAAGTCATTATCTGATTTTCTAACTGATGTGCTCGAATAATATTGTGTTTACCAAACATAGATTCAATATTTTCCCAAGCTTCATCGGGGTCATCAATTTATTGAAGGTGGATCCTTAAATCAGGAGAGATGGAAATTGTGATTAGTACTTGTGCTTCGTCATTCCTATTATCCCATTTGACTTTCTTTTCATCATTAGTGGGTTATTTTTCCTTTCCCAAGGTAATCTGGTACAAGCCTTTACTTCTTAATAAATCCTCTATATGGGATTTCCATTGGAAGTAGTTGGTGTTGGTAAGAAAAAAATAACTGGAAGAAACTGTATTAAATATGCAAATAATATGGATTTAAAAACTAAAATTGATGATCTAGATGGAAATATCTAGAAAAAAATAGGCGGTTTAAAAAAAAAACGGAACTGG
The DNA here is from genome assembly GCA_010110895.2 of Picea sitchensis. Classification (NCBI taxonomy): domain Eukaryota; kingdom Viridiplantae; phylum Streptophyta; class Pinopsida; order Pinales; family Pinaceae; genus Picea; species Picea sitchensis. The sequence goes on along the minus strand of SNQJ01S0038250.1, from coordinate 74,395 downwards.
AAAATAAACTTCGGATGTGAAAGTTATGCCCTTTTAATAAAATGCATAAACAGTAACCAAAGAGCTACATGGAAAGTAAAATTTGGTCCACGTGGTAATACCCCTCCAAGTAACCTCAATTTTACAAATAAGTTGCTTTATGAGGTGACCCACTTTTATAAAAAAGAAGCGATGATCACTTTTACAATGAAGTTACTTTATACAAGAAAGTTGCATGCAAAATAAATCTACTTATAGTGATTCACTTTTATACTTGAAGTGAAATACACTTTACAATGGATGCATGAACTTTAAAAAAAAAAAGTAAAATAAACAAGACTTGAACTATAGACCTCTTACTTAATAAGGAAAATTTTAACCAAGTGAGATAGCAAAACATATTGTATTGTTTAGAAGGAGGATTGTTGTTGTTGTTGTTGTTGAATATGGCCTTGGAGAGCGTGCTAAAAAAAAACTATTTTCACACAAGAAAAAAAAATCGCTTCTCAATGACAACAAGGGTTAGATCTCGGTTAGTTTACCCCCGAAAAATGCGCAATTTCCTATTTGTTTATGATTTTTCTAGATCACACAAGGCGTGAGGAAAAGAGCATACTCAGATATAAAAGAGTAGCAACCTGGAAAAAAACACTATAAAACCGAAATAATACTCTGCAAAAATTTAAAAAGGGTGTATTCAGGCTTTATACCTCCGGATCTTACTGAAATGGCTGTATCTTGGGAAAATTAAAACCCTTTTGAGTGAAACGAAAAGCGTTTCTGACTGAAATGAGTACTTTGAACGCAATGTAACAGACCTCTCAACCCAGAAATGTAAAAAAATGGAAGAAACTAGATATGAGGCAACTCGACTTCACGATCTCGATCTACAATGGGAGTGGGTCTTCAAACAAGCTCTGATACCATGTTTGAAAACACAGGTATTCCAACACAGGACAAACACCTTCAGTAACAACTTACATCGATGTTTTGATGTAGTAAAAACCCTACGGGGAAACATCCACGGCCCAAGCCAATGCGACCACTTGGAGCAGCTTATTAATGCAAAAGAAAAAGATTACATAAAGATTTTACAAGAGATTTTCTCACAATCGATCATCAACAAATGACCCTCCATGATCTTTAAATAGATATCACGGACCAATCGGGTGTTAAGCCACAAATCAATGTCGTCGTTAATATCGCGGAGAATATGAACTGTCAGATCACTCTATGTCGGGAACATATCATGACCGTCGAATTTCCTAACTACAAATGCATACTAATGCATACTAAATAAACACACTAACAAACACACTTTTACCTAACAATACATTAGATCAAGTACATCTTAACTAACTCCTAAGTGTCTAAATATCCTAATAGTTGGTGATTTTGGTTAGAGTATGAAGAAATTTTGGGGAGCCTCTTGTTAACGATTTTTTTTATATTGTTCTTGTACATTAAGTACCTAATCAAAGTTGTGATCTCAATGGGAGAAAGGAGCGCTCCAATGAGGGGGATATGATAGGGTGTATTGCCCTTAATTTTGAGATTATAAGCTATAAAATTCTTTTGTATCTGTTCTATGTTTCTCCAGAATTATCGAGAGATACTGCATCCCCAAAATTCACATCCATATAAGATAGAAGGAATAACAAGAGTCTCGAAGAGGATATTTTTCTTATCCCATAGCCAAATTTCTACTAATTTACAATTATTTTCAAGCCCATAATAATATTTCCACCCTCCATTTATCCTTTTCTCAATGCTATAGTTCCAATTGAGCTTGTGATGAATATCAATTCCAAGACACTTGTACGAAGGCACTTCCTCCAAGATATTGTTTTCATATACAAAATTATCGTAGGTGATTTTGTTGGATTTAATGATCATAACCTTCATTTTTTCAGTGTTCACAGTCATACCTATACTAGAGTGGAATTCCTTGAGGATTCTAAGATGCTTACTAAGGTCATACATATTCCTTTCAATAAGAACACTATCATCGACATAGAGAAGAATTATGATTACTATACTAGCAAGAGTTGGTCCAAGGCAACCTGTGGATTCCAAACAATCTTCTAACTTGTCAATGTAAATGCAAAAAAGGGTAGGGGATAGAGGACAACCTTGCTTGACTCCTATATTCTAGTTAATTTTGTCTGGCCAACCTTGAGTGCTCCTAAACTTGGAAATAACGTTCTCATACAACCTTACCGCAACAACTCTCATACCAGAGGGAACTTTTAGCTCTTCTAACCTATTCCAAAGGTTATCCTAGGCACAGTGTCAAAAGATTTCCTAAATTCAACGAAACAACAAAAGATATTGATTTTATTGATATGACACTCCTTTGCAATGATCCGAAGTGTGATAAGGTGGTAGACAGTTGAATGATAACCTCTAAAACTAGCCTGGCCTTTAGCTCTTTTTCTATGTATTTACATCCATATGCTTATCTTCTTTTCCAAAATACTTCCATATAGCTTGTGTAACATCCCCCATCCTAGCCGAGGAACATTACAGTAAGTAACTCATAAAAACTAAAATCTTTGCTATCAAAATAATTTCCTGTAGCTTAACAATTACGTTTTACATACAAATTTAACTGTTGTCTATTACCATAAATCAAATTCATATACAACAAGTAAAAACAACATGAATTCAACTTAATAATTCAACACAACAACATATAATTCATTCTGAAATACATAGATTTCATGCACAACAATGTAACTCATAAATACAACACATCGACAAGATAAAACACTTGTCTTTTAAAATAGTTGTACAACCATCTGCTTGGGACCGATGTTCCACCCAACCATAGACTCATTGTTCCAAATCTCAACATCCAGTCACCCTCGAGTTGAGGCTAGCAATTCACAAAAGAGGGTGTTCTCTCACTATCCACTCACAACTCATAAATCCCGCAACCCATTAATATTCTCCTACAACTATCCCGATATTCCACCAGCTCTCTTCCTCTCGACCTACCCAACCCAAAAAATGTACCCCTTCACTAATATCAATCCCTCAAGCATTCCATCCATTTATTAGGGTCTCTTTGGCATAGGTAACAAGGAATCTCTCAGTTGGGAACTCAAGGGAACTTGTTGCTAGGAAAACTACCAGCAAACAACAACAAACACATGTTGTTACAGTGCAACTCACTCAAGAGTTCACTCTTTAGGCCTGACAACCCGGTTCTTCAGTTTTCAGCTCCAATCACTCTCCAAACATGCTCTATCATGATATAGAATTATCCCTCCATGGATACACCATATCCAAGCTCTCTTTCTTTTTCTCTACTTACTTCTCATGCCCAAAAGTTGAATGTGTAAAAATTGTTGTAGTTTCCCATACAAATTTCTCCCCTTGGCTTGTTTGATTCACTCACACACTTCCCCAAGTTGATTATAATCAACCCCCATGTTCTCAATAACTTTTGAATGTGACCACTCACACCCACTCTCTTACATGTATTCAATGATTGGATTTTGGAACACTCAATCAAAAATTAGAAGGTTAATATACCAATAGCAAACTTAGGAAAAATGGGTTGAATTAGTATACATGGGAAATTCCCCCTTAGACCCCCTCTTGGCCATTTTCTTAGACCCTCCCCTCTCTTGTGGATTAATTTAGCCCCCATCTTTGTCCATGTCCCCTTAGCACTTGGCATCACATTTTATTATTATAACATAGAATACAATTTGCATATTGCATCGCATTGGTCATAGCCACACATTATATCTACATTAAGCATAAATGAAATTGGGGATTATAGTGGGGATGTTACATTCCCCCTCCCCTACAATTGTGTGTCTTCCTACGTGCACACTACGTCGATATACATATACAAAATTACATCATAATACTTAGAAAATAAAATTTTGCAATTCCACAACTCCAGTAGCAGTTCCAAACATAATCTCTTGTTCCTCTCAACCCGCCGACCCAAGGAATGCACCATTCATTTATCAGGGCTAACCCAAGGAATGTGCCATTATTTTATGAAGGCCCCCAATATAGTTGGATAGGACTCTAAGATGTGGTTCCAGAACTCTAGTTTCTCAAAATGGAGTCTTGCATTTTATTTTCTTCAAAATTGTCAAAACTTTGCGGGTATTCATCCCACATGTTTTCTTCATGCACCCATGTAGCATCTTCAAGACCGTAGTAGGTCCATTGAAAATTTACGATCATTATGTACTTGTCCCTCAACACTTTGACTTTCTGGTCCAGGATGTGTGTTGGTTCCACCCGAAAATCCCCTTCGTGCTCCACCTGAATCACATTCCAATCAATTATGTGGTTAGGGTCAGACACATATTTCTTTAATAATGACATATGAAATAAATTATGCACTCTCATGGATGTAAGTAATGATAGAATCCATGCAACTGTCCCTATATTTTCTAATATTTCAAAATTCCCACAATATCTCACTGCCCACTTTGGAAAACTTCATAATCTTAGCGACCATCTTTCTACCTTCACTTTTAAAAAAACATGTTCACCCACTTTAAAATATATAAACACCTTATTATTGTCTGTTTAATTTTAGCAAACTTCTTTTTGCCTTCACTTTTAAAAACACATGTTCACCCACTTTAAAATCTATAAACACTTTATTCGTGTATGTTTAACTCTTTTGCCTATCCTGGGAAGCCTCTAAATTCTTCTTAATCTTTTCCATTTTCTCTTCCATTTCCTTTCACAAATATATCCCAACAAATGCTCTATCTGTTGGATTATCCCAAATCACTGGTGTGTTACACTTTATTCCATACAATGCTTCAAACTTACTCATTTTCAATGAGGCTTGATACCGATTATTGTAAGCAAATTCCACTAAGTGGATACAATCTTCTCACTTTGATGGTTGATCCATCACTTACATTCTAAGAATGTCCTCAATTATTCTGTTAGTCCTCTCTAGTTTTCCATTTGACTCAGGGTGATATGTTGTACTAAGATTTAGATTTGTCCCAATGCCTTTGAACAAACCCTTCCAAAAATTGGATGTAAACTTTGGATCTTTGTCTAAAACTATTTCCTTAGGAACTCCAAATTTCTTGAGCACTCCATGTGACGACAAATTATTATTTCTTTTAGATATACGCAATATTTGTTTCTTTGTGTGTTGTATTCACATGAATAAAATGTGTTGCCTTAGTCAATTTATCCCCCACCACCACCATTATGGAATTATGTTGCTTAACTATTTTGGGAAACATTGTAATAAAATCCACTATGACAACACCCTTCCATTTATGGAATGGAAATGAAATAATAAGCTTATTTGGATGTCTATGATTTTCCTTCAATTTCTGTCAATCTATACATGTGGCTATGTAATTAGCCACTTACTTCTCATCTGACCAAAAATATTGGCTTCTTACAACTAATTGTCTTATTATGTATATAGGTGCTTGGCATGACATTATGCATTTCTACATACATTCCGTTCAAATGATCACGGTGAGCAAAATGGAACCACTCTGCATACCATTGGGTTCATCGGTGAGAACTGTATGTGGCGACATGGGGTTAACGGAAACAAGCTGAGATACAATCTAACTATTAGCTGAAAATAACCTTCTTGAAAATAAACAAAACATCAAACATATCAAAATACATAGGAGTGCGTCAATGGTTCCAGGGCTTGGTATGTGTGAAACTAGAGCTGGCTGAAGAGAGCCGGGGTTCCCTTCTCCCTCGATTGGAAGGTTCTTGAGACCCCTCAACTTTTAATGCTTTCCTTACAAAATGAAATGAACTGTGCACAGTAGTGAAAGAACTCTGGGTAATGCAGTTGATGGATTTGTTTGTCAAAGGCCCCGAACTCTGAATCATCTGGGCGACATAACATTGCTTGAATTCCTGATGAAACAGTAGGTCCTCATAGCCTTTATAACGGTTTCAAAGGCGGTTACGTAACCTTCTCGGTGTGAATAGAGAGCATTAGGGTTCCTTAGATCATTTAATCCAGCGTTTTGCGAGCCGACTCGATTTGAGGGTCAAATCACGCAGGGCTGAATTACGTAGGCGGTCGAGAACTGACCTCATACAATTAATGTGGCCATTATTATCAGATCACGTGGCTTTTTGTGTAGACTGATCCGCGTTGAAGGCAGCATACCGCATAAAAAGTACGTTTTGTCCAGCGCGTAATAAGCGCATCAGGTAAATAATAAAAACACCTTTCAATTTTTGGTTACTGTATAGTTTTTTTTTTTTTCATGCGGAGTCTTTGGCCAAGAGATTAATTGATTACCATAGGTGACTTCATTGTTGTTTTACATTGATGTACTTAGGTTCTTGCTCGCCATGTGAGATGAAATTCGGTAATGGATACTGATGGATGAGGTTAGGAGGAGCATACATTATAGGCGAAATCCGTATTTCTCCCTAAAGAGAATGTTGTTGTAAGGAAGCAAAATTGGGACCTTTTCGGGTGATCGTTTGGAGAAAGAGCCGTTATCTCGTCGCCGAGAGATGTGCGGGAGAAAAAATATACAATTATTAATACAAGCGAAGGGCACATACCCCATACCGATGATGTAACTCCCCGAAAAAATATGGCCGGAAGTGTTGGTGTAGACAAGCTGCCGGTGCCCTCGAAGTGATAATAAGGCCAGAGGCAATTACGCAAAGGGACATACTCACGAATAATAGGGAATGATCGTTGAAATAGCGGCAATGATGGTAGGCATTGATGGCCCTACGTTGAGGTCTTGACAAGGACAAAATAGGCGCAGCGATGCATGAAAGTAAGACCCACCACTTAACCTTGAGAAAGTGTTGGCGTCGAGATGTTATGAGAACCATCTAACAGCGGGGAAATGGTGTTTCCCCACAATGTAGGTCGAGATACTCTCATTAAAATAGAGAATGAGAATCAAGAATCATGCATATACGGAAAAGTGTGTTGATGTCGACAAAAAAGGGAAACGCGACTCCGAGAACCAAAAAAAGGTGCTCTGTGGGATCTACTGAAGTGAGGAAGTGGCGGAGGTACATGAACGAAGTCAATAAGTGGGATGAATCAAGACTTCCCTTGGCTAGAAGGGATGTATGAGGAAAATAGTGGCGCGTACTTAACAAGATTCGGTGTAGGAGGACGACAAAGGCTGAGATTGTAGTTATTGCAGTGGGACAAAGGTGAACAAATTCGGAGAGTAGAGGAGTAAGCTGACACGTGGGGTGCCTCGAGATATGGATGATGCCCAGAGCAGGGTAAATGAGAAGTAATGTCTCCAACCAAGGGTGACATAGAACGGTGTGGCCAAAAGGAAAGGTGCGTAAAGGTGGCTGACGAAAATGTAATGTAATGACTGGAAATAAAAGGTGTTTATACAATAAATAATAAATAATAAATAATGTTGGGGAGAAATGTACCTTCTGAAGCGGGTTGCCGATTGTGAAATGTCACGTGCCAAGGGAGGTACATAATTGTCATGAAAGCTGATGAAGGTGGGAGGCCCCCATTGGCGAGGGATTTACGTATGGGGTAGGTGAAATGAAGATAGGTTCCATATGGGAGAAAAGCGTGGTGGATGAAATGGGTGGGTTCCTTGATCCTGGCAGGAGTGCGGGTAAAAGAACATGAAGCTTCGCCAAAGCGTGATGTAAGGAGTCCATATGGGAAGCTAGTAAAATGAGAGAAAAGAAGTATGTGGTTGATTGATTCGCCAACATGATGGCAAAGCTACCGGGACTCCCATCCACAAAGGGTAATGAAAGAAGAACAACATGAGTGTCAAAAGTGCAAAAAGGTTACTATGAATGGGACAACTCATGTGGGTGAGAATACTCTTAGGGTTCGCGTGCAGAAGATGCAAATAGGAGGTTGGATACTTGAGCGAGATATTAGGGATCCTAAAGGCTAATATCCAGGGTGTGGTAAAATGTAAATGCAATACGATTGGGATAGACTACGTGCAGTGTTTGAATATATACTGAAGGGATGATATGGCCGATGTTGATGAGAAAGTACCTGCACATATAAGAAATAAATATCCAAAGTGAACAATATATGAAGGGAATACCAAATATGAACATGTATTAGATTAGGAGCCAATGTATGCGTGCAGCCCATGATATGAGACAAAGCCTCGAGGCTCATAATGGCGACCAGGGCCTTTGAAATGTAAGGAGGTGATGGGGCGTTGATCCCGTCAGGCAGTTTTGAAAAATGGAACTATGGGCTCTGTAAAAAATGAAAGTGGAAAAAGGGCTTAGATATGGGCGATCGGGACCATAATGCTACATCCAGAGGTGCAGGTATGGATGATCGGGTGGTAGTTTGGGTGGAAGACATGTACTCCCCATTTTCTCAAGGATTGATGAAGAAGTATAATACATCAAATACATTAGGAGCATTGGTATGGAGGGTTGGGGGAAACTCAGGACGAGATGTGTGGTGTGCCGCGGATAATGTGTGGTGGGCGTATGGTATAGATGGGCAATGGTGTGTATAATGGCCATAATTGGAACATATAGAAGCAGCGGAGGTACAGTTCCCGACCCTTTGCTACTTGGGTTAGGAGAGGTAGCTGTAGTACTTGCTAGAGTGGCGATTGGTGATGGTGTTGGATTGAGTGGAATGAGGGTCCGTAACTCAGGTACAGAGATGGAGCATGTGGGTTGGTGTTCATCTTTCTCACATAGTGCACAGGTGGTGGGATGTGTAGAGGAATTGGAGTTGTGGGCTCATTCTTCTTAACATACACTTTGGTGTGGGGAGTTAGTGATTGGGGGTGTAGAGGGTATGGTGAGATTGAGCATGGGAATCATCATTGGGATTCATTCAGTTTGGGGGGGAAGGGATGGTCAACGGACCATATTTGGTGGATGTAAATACAAGCCCCAGAGTACCAACACCATATTAGGGAGAGTAAGCATTGTGGCTACTTGAAAGCGATCTTTGGGTGGAGGAGGGTAAAGAAAGAATTTGAGTGAGGGTTGGGGGAGTGTCTCCAAAACAGGATTATTCTCTTGAGAGGATGTGGATTTGTGAATTTGTTGCCAGAATTCGTGATGAGTGCAGGAGACTCCCGTGAGGAGGTAGTTCTCGACTATTGGGGCTGTCGGGAATGGCCCAGAAGCCTCCTGGGGAGGAAGAGCATCCTTTGTGTTAGTGCTTTTAGAGGAAACTACAGACACTTTTGCTGAAAAAGATGGGTTTAGAATGGTGGTGTTCCCTGACAAGTGCCATCATGGGTGGGTCTTGGAACAATCTAGGGCCATTGTTAGCAACTGGAAAAATCGGTTGGGCTAACGTAGACAAGGATGATATTTACCCGATGTTTGTGAGAATGGACAGGCTCCGTAATGTGTAAGTTGGTCGATGACAATCTTCCATTATGGGGGCATCATCATCACTGGCTCTGTGCAGAGAAATGACCTTCATGGCGATACATGTAGTTTCATCCGAAGACAAGATATTGTAATCCAAAGTGACAGCCAATAACTTCAATGTCAATGAGGATGGTTTTTCCCCAAGTTATATGGGGACATTTTGACAAAGCCATGTGGAAGATGGTCGGCCAGATGCATTAAGATCCCAGAGATTGTGGGGAATTTTCTTCGGAGGCCAATTTTACACCATATGTCTTTAGACATGATCACAGTGGATGCCTGCTCATCGATGAGCCACTATAGGTAGGCGTGGTATTTAAATCTTAAGTGTATGCAGGAAACTACTTGGGGAATCGTGGTTCTTAGTTATTTGAATCCAAATGTGATCAATTTGGGTGGTAGCCGATTACCCCAAAGGAAAAGATTTTCTGTGATGAAGGCGGAGTTTGGAGGACCCTCAACCGCAGAGGATATATTTCTGAGGCTGGGGGTAAGTCATCAACAAACTATAATTATGAGCAGCCTTAGCATGGGGGTTATGTACATTTCCGTGCATTGGTATCACGAGGGAATGGGTTCCGTTAGGGCGATGGAATCATCCCGATAGTTGTTAGCCTATAGAGCTTGATGTTCAAGGTGGTTGAAATTTGTTAGAAATTGAGAGAGCATACTATATTGGCAGCTACTGTGGTTTAGAAGGATTTCTTCATTGATGTTGATAAGTAGAATCCTACGGGTTGAGTGGTACCGAGGTTATGTACCCTGGCCCAGAGGTGGGGGCCAGCGTACATCACACAGTGTTTACCACACCTTGATGTGGAATAGGATTTTGTGAAATACGGTGGGAGAGGTTATTTATCTTGTTGTTTATTACTTTCTTTACTTGAAGCCCGAGGGTTGCGTTGGGGAGGGGGGAATGCTCCCAGAGTATTTCAATCTTTTGAAATCAGCGGTCTGGGGGGCAATGGTGGGTGTAATGACCATTACCGCATACAAAGAGCAAAAGCGTGGATGGTTTTAAGCGTATTCCATATGGCGTTTGTTGTTAATGCCCCTTAGGGGTTTGGTTCCATGGTTTGCAGGTTTCCCCGAGTTGATGTTGTGGGGATGGTTCCATATGGCCGGAGGTTGCACTTGTTATTCCTATTCTTTCTTTCCTCCTGTTATTGCTTGCTAGATGAGGTGGGTTGGCATTATTCAATTGTTCAAAGTGCAGTGTATTGGCTTGTGGGAAGGTTGAGCAAATTCCCTGTATGTAGGGATGTAGAGGCTATAATGGGTTGTGGAGGAATGGGGAATGGGAAGTATGGATTTTGCGATAGTACTGATCCATAAGGAATTTTATAGAAGCGGTATGTACTTTCCACTAATCATATGAAGCTGATGATGAGGAGTACCACTTGCTTGTGGAAGCAGGTGAATAATATGGGAGGTGTGGGGGTGCTTGATGGGTGGAAGTGCTTATATGAGGTAATGTTGATAAAGCAGGTGGGGGTAATGAGAGTGCCCATGCATGGTGGTATCCCGAGGTGTTCCATACATTGGTGGTGTTTGGAGTTGTGGACCATGGTGTGTGGTGGCACCCTATTAGTCGTTCTTCAAAGATAGAGACATCCCGAGGTTTGTCTTGGCGAATGGGTGTAGGTTTAGGAAGGTCCCGAGGAAGGGCGTGTACAAAAGTATCCCGACTATGCATAGATGAGGTCATATTGATGGGCCTTACCCTTGGCCTCTTGGTGTAGGAAGGGTGGAAGCGACATCTTTCAAGAGGAGAGAACAAAGTGATCTAAAGAAACCAGTCAAGGCATTTGTTTGGTGAGACATGCACAAGCTCACGTCGCCTACACCACTCACTTGAATGTGGTCCAGCGATGTGGAATTGGTGAGTCTATTTGAGAGGATTGGAAAGTGGCATAGACCATTTTCATAGCGGATGGGTAGTGGAAAAAGGTCAAAGAGAGCTTTGGCTAATGACTCAAAGGTCATGTGGGACCCTCATCTTTCTTCCACATACCATTTGGTGGATGGGCTTTGTAAGTGTCGCGTTGGAGACAATCGCGTCAGCCGGGGCGTCCCATAATGCTGTGGGAAGAACACCATAGATGAAAAGTCCTTAACATGGTTGGTGAGGTCATCCCCCACCTTCCCTTCAAACTTCGGTATGTCGGCGGAAGTTTGAGGGTTGCGGCATTCTGCATTGTGAAAGGGTCATGCAATATAGGATCATTGTGAGTTTTGTGAGATCAGGTATATTGAGAGAGGCCAAGTATGGCATGTGGAGTGGTGGGGGAGGGTTAGCTGCAACCATGTTGTGTTGTGAGCGACCCTTGATAGGGACTAGGTGGGTTGGTGCTCCCTCCTTGAGAGGAAGTGGGTCCCAGCCGTGAAGAGGGGGGTGGGTGGATGGATGACCTTGGGATGTTGACCCAAGTAATGTAGAACCAAGCAAAGGCGATCCTATGGCGGTAGCACTCCGCGAGAGGAGTGTGAAGGAGGTACCAATGGCCAGATGCGACCGGGTAAAACCCACAAGATAGGAGGAAGGTTGAGTAAGCATCGTGAGCGACGGGGTTGTGGTTCCCCTATGATGTCCGAATAGCTACGTGTATGTGTGAAAATAGTGGTGAGAGTTATATAGAAACAAGAGCCTTTTGATGTAATGATTTTCACAATATATATATATCAAATCAAAGCGTAATCAAATGTGCATCATACATAAATGAAAAGGAAACATATATGTGGGTAAAAGGCTTTTTACATGGGAGAATAAAAAGAAAGCAAATGCTTTCGTGTCCTAGAAGGCGTAGCGTCCTTCCTCTCAAGACGACGGATCTTTCCAATAGTTCACAAACCGGTGGGGAGTGCAGTCGCGAGAGACACTAGTGAAGAATAAAATAAGCTGTTTATAATGAGGGGTAGAGGGTGCAATATCCCGAAAGAGCGGCGATACCTCCCAATAGCCACACAAAATCAATCAAGGTGCGGCTGCGACCCCTGTCTCCACACGGGTGAATTTCCACCACAATTGGTCACCCCTAGGTACCTCCCGGTCCAAACCGCGACATTTGGATTTTCGTGACCTAGAAGTGAATTACCAGGCGGATCCAGGTCCAAGAAGGTGGGTGCCTCAAGGGGGCCTGAGAACTGCTTGGGACCTTGGCCTTGACCCTTCACGGGTATCTCCACATATATGGTGATTGGGTCTTTGAGGACTTGGAGTATTTTGAAAGTTCCCTATTTGTTAACTTCTAATGTTTGAAAAATGTGAGAACGAGGTAACGGGGAGTTATTTGGATGCACATCCCCGAAATCCTACACGGACTAAAACTTCTTTTGGCTGCCCTCTCTGTGGAAAACTTAGTGAGTTTTTAGAAAGTTTTTAAGATGAAATTGACATTGTGAGGTGGGGGTGAAAACCAACCCTCACGTTTGATTAAAAGTGGGAGTGGATAGTCCAGTCAAGAGAAGATGGGGTGTTTCAGAATCCATTTTAAAGAGCCTACTTAGACCTCCATGTTTGAGAAGAGGCTATGTGAGTGCAAAGTGACATTGTGAGTGAAAGTGTACCATATTTTAGTTATTTAGATGTCACCTTCAAGCATGTGGACATCAACGGTCCTTCCGTTAAGGTTTGATTACCTAAATCAACTAGATGTCATTGGTACAACCTTCTTGAATTTTAAAGTCCCCAGGAAAATAGCATGTGGACATTGTGTTCCGTTACTATCTTTTAACTCCTTATGTGTGAATTAATCTAGAAAAAGCATGAAACCATCCTAGATTGAACATGTAGACATGTGTGGGCCCGTTACAAACTTTAAATCTCTAGTTTTCTGATCTAAGAAAGTAGAACCAGAAACTACTATTCTAGCTTTGTTGACATGTGGGCATGTATGGGCAGATTACAAGTCGCGTTTGACATAAATGAAACTAAGGGGGTCCTACCGAAAGGTAGTTGTCCTCTCTAAAAAGTTTGAAATTTTTGTTAAAGGGAGATGAGATGGTTTTCACAATCCTTTTCTGTTCTCAAGATTAAACGATGGCGTGAGAGAAGAGCATAATCAAGATAGTTACTTGCAACTTCTAGTCAGAATGTGAGTTTAGATGTGATTAGTCGATGTTCAAAATTAGATTATGAATCGAGATAAGCATCCAACGTGGAAAAAAAGCAAAATAGGGAGAAATGACTTATCCACCTAAGTGCCTATGTTTGCTGACTATCCCCTTATAAGTTGAGGGGTCTAAGTGGATGCGTGTTAGAGCATGCATGACAGCCGTTCTTTGAGAAGGAAGCCCGGCTTCCCCATCAAAACCTGATAGAAAAATTTGGTTCAAATGCGAAATTTTGTTAGTATGTGAATGTCTGCTTCTTGTACTATAATAGAAACGAGCATGCAGCGTCACGTGTGGTGGAAAACCAGCTTGTGATAAGTGCGGAAAGAAATTCGAATGGATTTCTCGATTAAGCACAATGAATCGGCGTTTACATGGTCGGTGGAGGCTGGTTTGTGTCCCTGTAAGTTAATAAAACAAAAAGGAAGCGAATTAAGCCCAATTGAGGGAGGAATTATACCCTAGGAAAAGTCCCGATTGGAATTCACTAGATGCATTGGCGTTGAATCGTCTTGGGTGAGCAAAATAAGGCAGCTAACGTACCTGTTGGGCTTAGCGAAGCCGAGCGGGATAGCGTGGAACCGAGGAGTTAATATAAACAAACAAACTATAATCAACGCTAGGCGGAAACCGATAATACTACGAAAATGGACAAAGAACATTAAACATCAGACACATGTGTCATCCAAGGTTTCAGGTAGGTGTTTTATTGAAACCAGAGCGCACGCATAAGAGAGGGACTTGGGGTTCCTTCTCCCTCCAGCGAGTGAAGAGCTCTTGGAGACCCCTCAACACAATACTTTCTGCCCTGGCCCGGATAGGCCCGAGTGATGAAAGAACTGCAGGTTACACTGCTGATGAGTTGTTTTTCAGGGGCCCTCAACACAATGCTTTCCTTACAACTGAATAGAACTGAACTGAGTGATGAAAGAACTCTGGGTTACACTGCTGATGAGTTGTTTGTCAAAGGCTGAGCTCTGAGTCATCTGGACAGCGTAACGATGCTTCAAATTCCCTGCTGAAACAATGAGTCCTCACATCCTTTTATAGCAGTTTCAAGGGCGGTTTTGTAACCTTCTCCAGGTGTGAATAGGGGTGCATTAGGGTTCACTTAGGTCATTTAATCCACCATTTTTGCAGAGCCGACTCTGATTTGAGGGTCAAATCACCTTGGGGGACGGTCTGTAGGCGGTCGAGAGGCCGACCTATGCAATTAATGCGTCGTATTATCAGATGCGCGACTTTCTGTGTGGACAGTCGCGCGTCGGGCGCGCATGTGCGCAAAACACGTTTTTGTCCGGCGCATGTGCGCGCATCAAGCTGATGTAAAGCACCTTTCAATTTTTGGTTACTTTGTATAGTTTTTTTTTTCCTTCTGGAGTGCTGTGAGATTAATTCAGTGCCATGAGTGACTTCATTGTTGTTTTGATGATGTGGAGTTCTTATCGCCATGTGCAGACGAAATTTCAGTGATAACACCTTCATAACCACATTTTTCATCTCACCGGAATTCAACACATGTAATTTTCCTTTGTACATGAGAACTCCGTCTTCTTTCAGCTCATAAGAATTGAACTTATGATGAAAATTACCTTGTTGTAATATCTCTTTTTTTTTAGATAATGCTGATTTGAATTTCCTGCTACAACAATTTTGTCTTTCAAATCTATCTTGTACATGCTAATGGATGCAACATGCACGTCATGAGATTTCCTGTTGAGTGCATCATCCATTTGATTTTCCTTTCCTTTGATGTTCTTAATTTCAAAGTCATATCCACTCAGAAATTCCAACCATCTAGTTTTCCTAAAATTTAATGTTGGTTGTCCAAAATAATGATTCAGACCACAGATGTCTCTCCTTAGCTCTAAATTCTTCCCCATAAGGTAATGCCTCCATATTTTTAATACATGAACTACTGTTTCTAGCTCTATATCATGGGTAGCATAATTTATTTCATGCTCTTTTAGTTTTCTCGACTCATAGCATACCACATGATCCTTTTGACTGAGAACTCCACCAAGCCCTTCCTTGCATGCATCCGTGCACACTACAAAGTATTCATACAAATCTACAATATTCAATATTGGAAAACTGGTCAAGATGTCTCTCAACTGTTGAAATCTCTCTTCACACTTGAGTGTTGTTTCAAATTTCACTCCCTTCTTTTGTAATGAAGTGATTGGACTTGTGATCTTTGAAAACCCTTTTATGAATCTTCAGTAATAACCGAAAAGACCCATGAATGATATGACATCTGTCACATTTATTTTCGTTGCCCATCCTCTAATGGCCTATATCTTCTCAGGATCCACTGCTATCCCATCTTCTGAAATTATATACCCCAAGTAGTGAATCATCTTTTGATAAAATATACACTTACTTAGCTTAACATACAACTTATTCTCTATTAAAACTTGCAACACCATTGTCAAATGTTTCCCATGTTCATATTCTAACTTAGATTAGATGAGTATATCATCAAGGAACACAATTAAAAACTTGTCTAGGTACTCCCTAAACACTCCATTCATCAGGCACATAAAGATAGTTGAGGCATTTAATAGTCCAAATGTCACTACCGTGAATTCATAATTCTCATATCTTGTCCTGAATGTTGTCTTGCTAATATATTCTTCCTTTATCCTCACTTGATGATAACATGATCTCAAGTCAATCTTGGAAAAGATTCTTGCACCTTTCAGTTGATTCATTTTTCCAGTGTTCACAGTCATACATGTACTAGAGAAGAAGTCATTGAGGATTCTAAGTTGGTTACTAAGGTTTGTATTCCTTGTAATAAGAACAATATCATCGACATAGAGAAGAAGGATGATTATTATACTAGAAAGGGTTGATCGAACACAACCTATGGCTTCCAAACAATCTTATAACTTGTCAATGTAAATGCCAAAAACGGTAGGGGATAAGGGACAACCTTGCTTGACTTCTATATTCTAGCTAATTTCTTTTGACCAACCCTAAGTGTTCCTAAACTTAGAAATAATGTTTCATACAACCTCACCGCAACATCTCTCATACTTGAGGAAACTTTTATCTCTTCTAACCTATTCCAAAGGTTGGTCCTAGGAACAGTGTTAAACGATTTCCTAAAGTTAACGACACAACAAAGGATATTGTTTTTATTGTTGTGACACTCCTCTATATGGATCCTAAGTGTGATAAGGTGAGGTGGTCCATAGTTGAATGATAACCTCTAAAATTGTTCTGACCGTTAACTTATTTTTCATGGATTTCTATCCATATGCTTATCTTCTTTTCCAAATTATTTCCATATAACTTGTGTAATGTACCCCATCCCAACCGAGGAACATTATAGTGCGGAATAACTGATAAAAACTAGAATCTTTGCTATAAAAATAATTTCTTGAATCTTAACAGCTACAATTTACATAGAAATTTAATTGTTGTCTATTACCATAAATCAAATACATCTACAACATGTAAAAGAAACATGAATGTAGCTTAAT
>SNQJ01S0038250.1:31471-53792 GCA_010110895.2 Picea sitchensis | reverse complement strand
GTTATTTATCCTTGTGCTTCTCTATTAAATATCATAATAATATGTATTCATTTCATTCTACTCATAAAATATGGATAAGTTGTATCATAGCGGCTTGCTCCTTGTCGTTCTTAATGCATGTCCCCGACGAGGTCAAGGTACAAAGAATTGGGTCTTGAGATTGTTTCTCTTGAGAAAAAAAGCTCTCATGCACCCAAGTGACATATCATTGCAGGAGAAAATAAATATGAAGGGACAAGAGATCCTTTCAAAATGTCGTTGGAGGAATCCCTCACGCAAGAGAGGAATGAGATGATGGATAGTTTTGCGCAAATCCTTCGGCGACTACCAATAGGAGATGCATCTTCCTCGAGTGGAGGTGTCACCCCATTCAAGGTACAAATAAACTTTGATGTTCCTATATTTGAAGGTCAGATAGGTGCATATGTTATAGACAAATGGTTGAATCTACTATAAGGGTATTTTTCTGTCCATAATTTTTCGAATAGAGAAAATATTACTTTTGCGCTCCTCAAAGTCATTCCCCATGTAAACGATTGGTGGGAAACTTACTGTAAGCAAAAGGAAACAGAGGAATCCTCATTATTTACAGTCGCGGTCACCTGGGATTCATTCAGGGATGCTATTAAGGAACAATACTACCTTGTCGGAAGCTATGACGACCTGTATACAAAATAGGCCACACTGCAGCAAGAAAGAGACCAGGGAGTGCCAGAGTTCACGAATATCTTCCATACCTTGTGCACCAAGATAGGTATCAAATATTTTGAGAGACATATGGTCCTCAAGTATCGCGGTGGTCTGCATAGATACATCTAGGATGAAATGGAGTTTCTAAACATCTCGTCCTTAGGCACGACCTATAGATATGTCGTCAAAATTGAATAGAAACTTAAATAGAAGACACGACAATTTGGGCCTCAGAATCCATCATAGAAAAATAAGGGCAGCCCCAACCAGCCAAGAAAAGGGAAAAGAAAATATGGACAGCCATAGGAATACTAGGCTAAGCTGCAAGAAAAGAAGGACACTGGAAAAACAAAGAAATATATCGAGAAGTGGTGCACTTCCATAAGAGTCGTTGGCATAACAATACTGATTGTTGCTCAAAATAGTCATTGGTGGCTTAGGTAAAAAAAACTCTGAATCCGATGAGGGTTCTGAATTTGAGTCAAAACTTGATTGGGGGGCAACATATCATTGATACGGAGCCTAGTTCCACCGTTGTGACCACCAATATCCATCCCAACGAACCAGATGAGCCCGAGGAAGGAGAGAGCCTCTTTCATTCACAGATGTGGGTGAAAGACACCCCGTTGCACTTCATCGTTCATTTTGGTATCCAAAAGAACCTCATCTTAGTAAAGGTTGTCAAGCATCTAGCCATGCTGACAACATCGCACCTACATCCCTACACCATTGGATGGCTCTGCCAAGGAAGCGATCTCTCTGTCAGTCAACAGTGTCACCTGACGTATGACATTAAGCCCTTCAAAGATGAGGTGTTGTGTGATGTTGCTCCTCTTTAAGTTTTTGATGTTATTTTGGACCAACATTATTTATGGAAACGTCATGTTGTGTATGATTCTAGGCCTCACAGTGTCATTATTACTTTGAACAGGAAATTGTACAGGATACCCGAGTCAGTCCCATCTAGTGTTATTTCCTTGATCTCTACCAAGCAATGCAGGAAAGTCATCTCTCAGAACAAGAAGTTTGTCTTCTTCGTTATTCACTCTTAGAGTGAATGGAACATTACAGCCACATCCATGGCCTCCATGGTTGACCTCTCCACACAACATAAGCAAGTGGATAAGGTCATGGAAGAATACACAGATATCTTCGCATCACCTACCGGGGTACCTTTGCACTATCAAGTCAAGCATCCCATCAATTTGACCCCTGATGCACCACTGCCTAATGGGACAGTATACCATCTCTCTCTGTTAGAAAATGAGAAAATCAAGAGACAGATCCAAGAACTTCTCCACAAGGGGCACATCCACCCCAACTCATCACCTTGTGGGAGCCCAATCATGCCAGTGAAGAAAAAAGATGGGACCTGACAACTTTGCATAGTTTATCGGGTCCAAAATAAAATCATAGTCAGGAACCGGTACCCAATTCTCTGAATCAACGATCCCCTTGATCCGCTCAAAGGGGCCAGATAATTTAGTAAGATTTATCTAAATTCTGGGTACCACCAGGTCCAAATAGAATAAACAGATGTATGGAAGACAACCTTCAAGTCAAAACAAGGTCTTTTTGAATGGTTGGTAATGCCCTTTGGTTTGAAAAATGCTCCAGCAACCCTCATGAGGATGATGGATGATATCCTACGACCCTTCACCAATAGTTTTGTATTGGTGTATCTAGATGACATCCTCATCTACAACAATACTTGGGAGGAACACTTGCAGCATATCCAGCAGGTGTTGCACACCCTGCAACAACACAAGTTATATGCCAACTTGGAAAAATGCTCCTTCAGCATGGGTAGGGTCCAATACCTTGGATACATCATTTATCAACATGGTGTGCATGTGGATCCAACCAAGATACAGGTCATTCGTGACTAGCCAGCCCCCACCACACTCATTGAGCTTCGAAGCTTCTTGGGCCTTGCCAATTTCTACTGCAGGTTTGTGTTGGGATTATCCCATATTATGTAATATTCTAGATATAAAAAGTATGCAGAATAGAAATAAAATGATAGAAATGGTAGATGAACAACAATATAACCAGAATAACACCACAATAATACTGAAATGATAACAAAATAACACCATAAAGAGCACTTCGATTATTGAGAGCAATGTTCACTTGCCTCTTTGAGGGGGAAACCTCCAGTCGAGCAGAGTTCTATTACAATAATATCCAAGATAGGGTTCTCATACCCTCAAATCCTATTTATACTAAATATGTCTATCAATAGAACCATCTAGAGGAATATCCTTCTAGAAGCAGAATCTTCTATTAGGTCTTCTTACATTCGACTTATTCTAACTTATTGCAAGGCCTTATTAATATTGACCTTTATTACATCAAAATACATTATTCTACCTATGTGAGGGGTTAGGTCCCTAACATGTCCTCCCCCTTAAAAACAACCTTGTCCTCAAGGCTTGAGATGTGGAAATTGTTGCAGGATGGTAGTTGGTTCCCAAGTGGCATCTACTGGAGTTGTATCTTTCCACTGGACTAACACTTCCTTGATGGTTCAGTGACGCAGGCATTGCTCGGTACAAAACTGCTTGTGGATGTAGCCAAATAGAGCCTTCTTCATCCAACTCAGGAAGGTTGGTTTGAGTTTTCCACTTAGTTCCAATCACCTTCTTTAAGCATGAAACATGAAAAATAGGATGTAGCTTAGAATGACTGGGAAAATCTAACTGATAGGCCACTTGTCCCACATGCTTGAGAACGATATAAGGACCATAAAATACGAGTGCCATATTCTGACAATGGTCAACCTTGAGGGAATTTTTCTTGTAAGGTTGCAGTCGAAGAAACACTTGATCCCCTTCTGCAAATTGACGTTCAGATCAACCTTGATCTTCTTGTTGCTTCATGCAATTTTGAGCCATGACCAGATTCTCTTTTAGGGTATGGAGAATAGCCTCTTGAACTGTAAGCATTTGATCAACCCCCTAGAACTTCAAGACACCTGGTAAATATGAGAGAACTAAAGGTGGATTTTTTCCATATACCGCTTCGAAAGGAGTCATGCGGGTAGTTGTATGGTATGAAGTGGTGTACCACCATTCAGCTAGGGGTAACCATTGAACCCATTAATTTTTCTTTTTCGATGCAAAACACCTCAAATATGTTTCCAAACCCTTGTTGACAAATTCAGTTTGACCATCCGTCTAGCGATGATAAGCTGTGCTGAGATGCAATTGGGTGCCTTGTAGCTTGAATAGTTCTTTCCAAAAATTGCTGGTGAAAGTTGGTTCACGATCAGAAACAATAGAATGTGGCATGCCATGAAGATTGAAGATATAATCCATGAAAAGTTGAGCCATCATGGATGCTATAAATAGGTGTTGAAGAGAACAAAAATGAGCATACCTGGAAAGGCGATCAACTACCACCATCCTGACTAATTTATTGCCCGATTTAGGTAAGATTGTAATAAAATCCATAGAGATATCCCTCCAAATAATAGGTGGAATCAAAAGTGTTTGTAGTGTGCCAGGAGATTTGATTGTTTCTCCCTTGTTATGTTGACACACATCACATTCAACCACAAAATTACGAATGTCTTGTTTCATACCATCCCAGGACAAAGAACATTTGACCCTGTCATAGGTTTTGGTAAACTCGGAGTGGCCAGCTGTGGGTGTAGCATGAATCTCAGAAAGCACTGTGGATTTAAGTTTTGACTGTTTACTTAAATACAAACAACCTTTGTATCAAAGCTCATCATGTTTCCAAGAGTACCTTGGGGAAACTAGAGAATTGGAATGAAATTGTTGTATAAGCTGCGAACTTTTGGGATCATGTAGCCATTCCTAGAAAACGGCTTCGAGCCAATCTGGTACAATGAAGGAGAGAGAAAAAAGGGAGCCTTGGTCTTCATATTTTTGGGAAAGTGCATCTGCAACTACATTGTCTTTGCCTTTCCTGTAAATGATCTCATAATCATATCCAAAGAGATTAGTCACCCATTTTTGTTGCTCTGGGGAGGAAATGCATTGTTCCAGAAAATACTTGAGGCTTTGATGATCTGTCTTAATTTGGAAGCGTTTCCCCAATAGATAAGGGTGCCAAAAATCAACATCATGCAGAATAGACAACATTTCCTTTTCATAGATTGATTTGCCCAAATTTCATTCAGACAGTTGTTTGTTAGTAAAGGCCAAAGGTCGACCCTCTTGCATAAGGAAAATTCCAATACCTTTCCCTGAAGCATCACATTCCAGGACAAAGGTCTTTATGAAATCAGGAAGGGCCAGGACTAGAGTGGTGCACATGGCCATCTTCAAGGTTTGAAAACTATGAGCAGTTGTTGGAGTCCAAGTGAAAGAATTCTTTTTAAGGAGTGTAGTGAGAGGTGCCACAATCTTTCCATAATTCTTAACAAACTTGCGATAATAACCTGTTAAGCCCATAAATCCTCGCAAGATTTTGAGAGTCTTTGGGTGAGGCCAGTCTTGCATAGCTTCAATATTTTTAGGATCCAACCTGACGTCGTTCTTGCCAACAAGATGACCCAAGTAATCAACTTCTAAGGTGCCAAAAGCACATTTAGATTGTTTCAGGAAAAGTTGGTGCTGAGAGAGTAGATGGAGAACTCGGTCCACATGAGAAAGGTGGTATGTCCAGGTTTTGCTATAGATGAGGATATCATCAAAGAAAACTAAGACAAAATGATGGATAAAATGATGAAAGACATGATTCATGAGTCTTTGGAAGGTGGAGGGGGCATTACACAAGACAAAGGGCATGACCAAAAACTCATAGTGGCCCTCATGAGTTATAAAGTCAATCTTAGGAATGTATGCCTCTTTCATACGGATCTGGTGGTATCCAGAATGAATATCAAGTTTAGTAAAGAATTGGGCGCCACTAAATTCATCCAAGAGGTCATCAATGACAGGAATGGGAAATTTGTATTTAATGGTGAGTTTTTTTATGGCACATAAGTCAGGACACATGTGCCAAGAACCTTGCTTCTTATGGACCATGACCACGGGAGAAGAGAAGGGGCTCGTACTAGGGCAGATAACGCATGCATTAAGCAGTTCTTGAACCATTTTCTCAATTTCATTTTTTTGGGAAAAGGGGTGACAATATGGATGGATATTGGGAGGAAGGCTTCCTGGTATAAGGGGAATGGAATGATCATGAACACCACGGGAAGGCGGGAGTCCCTGGGGAGTGGAAAAGACCACTTGATGTTTAGAGAGGATGAATTGGAGGTCTTGTGGCACAGAGGGTGTGTCATTTGATTGTATGGCATGGAGTTGGGAAATAATGCTAGAATGACCTTTTTTTAGCATCTTTTCCATGCGATGGGAAGTAATGATCTCAGGTGAACCGACGATGATGCCTTGGAACTTATATTTTTGGCCCTTTTGGTCGAATTTCATGGTTAATTCCTTGAAATCCATGAGAATGGGACCCAAATTCCTTAGCCAATCTGCACCTGAAACAATGTCACAACCGCTCATATCGATAGCAAACATATGAGATTTCAAGTGGTAGTCACCAATTTAGAGACACATTTTCACAATGCCCTCCACATTTCATGGATCCACCATTGGCAATCATGATTTGGAAATTATTGATTGCACGAATATAGCAATGAGTTTATTGGGAAATGTGGCGATGAAAAAAATTATGGGTTCTTCCACTATCAACAAGAATGATGACCTTCTTATGCTTGATGTAACCAATTAGGTTGAGGGTTTGGGGAGCAGAGAAGCCAGTGAGAGCATTTAGAGAAATGACCGGTTCTACTGCGGGAGGGTCTAAGGGAGGGGTTATGTCCGTGGATTCAGGTGACTCGAACACAAGGGGAGTTTCAACATCCTCTTCTGAAACATCCTCCGAGATGGCCATAATTTTTTTTTTTCCTTACACTTGTGTCCCAGAAAATATTTGTCATCACAATTATAACAAAGGCCTTTGAGCTGACATTTATCCATTTTGACACTAGTCAAATTTTGGATCTTTAGTGGAGTGAAAGGAGGAATGGGATTTACTAGTTTAGCGCGAGGAATAAAGGAAGGTTTTCGGTTTTGAGAAGAGACAACCTGTTTTCCTTCCTTAGCTCGTTTAGTAGCCTCCACCCAACTCTGAGGCCGAGCCATGAGGACATGGGCACGGATATCATCCTTGAGGCCACTAATAAAACATTCTTGGAAAAAATAATCAGACATGCCCTCTGTATGAAAATCCAGTCGCTCAAAAGAAGCTATAAAGTCTTCCACTATGTCAGATTGTTTCAACTTTGTCAAATGACCTAAATGGTTGGTGTCAGTTTCAAAGCATTCATAAATCTCTATCGCAAAGTGTGTCCAAGAAACATACCCTTTACGGGAATTTTTTCTCCATTGCCAACGCTCTTGATCTAGATGGGGAACACCATACCAGAGTTTGGCCAAGTCATTTGTAATGTCGTACAAAGAGAAATAATGTTCCATTTGAGTTACCCAACCAGTGGGATCTAAGCCATCAAATTTGGTCCCATCCACCCGCGGAAGGCGTAGGTCACGTTGAAAGTGATGGGGCTGAAAATTATGGGAATGAGAGGAAGTTTCTATGTCGATGTGCAAAGGTGGGTCAGATATAGGGGTATCTACATGGATATGCATCTTGGTGCAGATCATCGAAATGACAGATTCAAGCTGGGTAGTTATGTCTTGTTTGAGTTCCTCGATTGAGGCGGCCATAGAGGACTGCATGTTTGTACTAATTGTGGCAATATTGGCACTGAGTTGTTTCACTTCTTGTTGGGTCTCGGTGAAATTAGATTGCAAGGTATTGAAGCGAGCTTCCAAGTCTTGGCTATAGGTATGGGCCATGATGACGAGGGAACTGAAAAGGGGCGGGTGGGGTCAAAACTTTTGCTGAAAAATGATAGGTATGAATGTGATAAGGGCGAAGAGATAAATCCAATGGAATAAGTCTCAAATAATGGTGCAAACATTTTCAGACTTGTTTTTTTTTACACTTGCGGAGTTATACTCCAGTCTAAAGAATATTGCAGTGATGAAATGCCCAAATGATTAACCAGTAAGAAATGTGTAGTGATTTGGAAACTCAAACACAGTTGCGTGGCAATAGATCTTGTATGTTTTATTTTTTGTTTCTGTCCCCAAGGGTTAGGTATTCAAGGGTTCTATAGACAAGGATTTTCCCTGTGCTATAGCTCTCTGATATACGTGCGAGTTCCAACAATAGTACTCAGCCCAATATCTCAAGGCACTAACTAAGGAGGTTAGACCATGCCCTTAGCCGTACTACCTAACTACCCAGGTACTCGAGATTATCTTCCCGAGTGTTGTTCTTGGTGGAACTATAGCAGTCAGGCGATCGATCCATTTATCTAAAGAGGGCTCCAGGAAATCTAGTTTGATCCATATACAGGTGTTTTCTGATGCGCTACCACTCGAAGGGGTACCAACAAGGGTTACAAGGGTGGCCAATAGATGTGTGCATAATAACCACTTGTATTTCATGTGTGTATGAATCCCTCAACTACGGGTTTATGCACGTAACAAAAGATTTATGTAGATTAAAGACGTCGGAATACGTCTCTACCCTGAAAAAATTTAACCCACAATTTTCTGTCGAGGAAAGTTCTCTGATACCACTTGTAATATTTCAGATATAAAAATTATATAGAAAAGAAATAAAATGCTAGAAATGGCAGATGAACAACAATATAACTAGAATAACACCACAATAATACTGAAATGATAATAGAATAACACCAGAAAGAGCACTTCGATTACTGAGAGAAATGTTCACTTGCCTCTTCAAGGGGGCAACCTCCAAATGAGTAGAGCTCTATTACAATAATATCCAAGATAAGGTTCTCATACCCTCAACTCCTATTTATACTAAATATGTCTATCAAGAGAACCATCTAAAGGAAGATCCTTCTAGAAGCGAAAGATTCTATTAGGTCTTCTTACATTTGACTTATTCTACCTTATTGCAAGGCCTTATTAATATTTACCTTTATTACATCAGAATACATTAGTCTACCTACGTGAGGGGTTAGGTCCCTAACATATTGCATGGGCCCTCATCCAAGTAACTAGGGGTGGTGGTAAGGAAAACATTGTATGGGGCATGTCCCAACAAAAAACATTCGATGATTTGAACCAACACGTATGCTCAGCCCTAGTACTTTCATTACCGGACCTGCAACATCCCTTTGAGATTGAGACAGATGCTTCAGACTATGTTGTGGGCGCAGTTCTCACTCAGCACGGCCACCCTGTGGCCTTTAATAGTGAGACAATATCAGATGGAATTCGTAAGTACCCTACTTATGACAAAGAAATGTACTCCATCGTGCAAGCCTGCCGCTAGTGGAGACATTACATTCTTGGGAAAGAGACAGTCATCCACATTGATCATAAGCCACTGTAGTTCATGCAGACACAAAGAAAATTGCAGAATGACCACCATCATAAGTGGTCCACATACTTGCAACAGTTCCACCTCAACATCAAGTATAAAATAGGAAGTACCAACCAAGTCGTTGATTGCCTCAGTCGACCTCCAGTCACAACACTCACAATGGTGTTAGACTCTTATGGCCACGAGACCTCTGGATGGCCCCACCTTTATGAGACAAACCATGAATTCCCCACCACCTACCAAATGCTAGGAGGAAACTCAGTTGTCGCTAATTTCCATCTTCAGGATGGGATGTTGTGTCATTTGGGCCATAACTTCATTCCATCAAGCAAGCGAGTGAAGATGATATGGGAATCCAACTACAGTCGGGTGGCAGGACACTTCGACATCAAAAAGATAGTGGCAATGTTGCAGAAACATTTCTACTGGTTGAAACTTCGATAAGATGTCAGCAAGTATATCAGGTCCTACATGGCCTGTGCTATTTCCAAATCGACCACTAAGAAACAGGGCCTATACACCCCTCTACCTACTCTTGACATTCCATGGGAATCCATCACAATGGACTACATGTCGAGCCTTTGTTGGCAGTGATTATGTGATTATTATTTTTATAAGCTGCCTACACAGGGTCTATGAAATTTTATTACTCTTTATGAGCGTTTCCCTAAATGACAGTTGTAAATCACCACATTTTACCTATCATCTATTCATGCTTTGTTTTCATGACTGAAAGAATGAAAACTCGCAACTATCGTTACTATTATGTTTTAAAATTTCATTGAAAGCATATGGTTTATTAAAGAATTGTGATTTATTGCTATGAGCATGTTTCTCTCCTTGTTTGTGACCCTGTCAATTCTAAGCATGCCTAAGAGATTTATGGTTGTATGAACGAAAGACCCTCACCATTTGATATTCGATTTTTTTGTATGGATTTTGGTTTGATTTTTGATCATATTTCTTTCATGAAACTTTTGACTATTCGATTTTTGTAAACCTACCTAACTTTGCAATCAAACTATGATGCGTGCACTATGTTTTCAGAGTACTCTGGTCCTAGCATGTACCCAATGCCAAGGTGGCATACAATGTACATGATGCCATTACTCCTTAGCTTGGTCTCGGGTTTCACAAAACTCTTCACACACGTTTTGATTAAACACCTTGCCCATCGTTTGAATCATCACAGCATGTATTGATAAGGCTCGGGGCTATGGATCTATTTCATTTTTGCAAACCCTACCTATGTGTTGTGCGTTAATTACCCGTCCATTCAGTATGGCTCCAGTGGTAAGGGTTGAACCGAATGACATCCAAACCATACTCTCATATGATAATGCTAGGGAATATTTGGAAAGGAATGGTTGGAATATTTTCATCGAAAAGTTTCATGGTTTTAATCTTCAGGTCGCCCAAGAGTTTTCCTTAACCTTTGATGGATGTAGGGAAAAAATCAGTGATATGCAATTGGAAGTAACCGAAGAGTTCCTATGTCAAGCCACGGGATTGCCAGCGGTTGGTTAGAAATGGTTCCAAAATGCGAAAGTGGAGGAAGTCCCTTGGACTTTACTATTTACCTCATGAAAAATAACCAGCTGTGATCGAGGTATGTCAATTTCGTTCTTCAAACCTAGGTGGCATGATTTACTTGTTATAGTGAAGCAATTCATCACATGTGAGGGACAATTCAGACTTGTTTTCCTATATCATTTATGTTTGCTTATGAGTTTTATTGGTTTTCCGTTGAATATACCTTATTACCTACTCAAAAGACTGTATAAAATGGGGAAAAGATTTAGGAAACAGAGGTCAGATTCAAGTCTGTTTCACCATGGCCTCATTAAAATCATCCTCATGCATCAGTTAGAGTCACAAAATGACTGTTGGGATTCGTTCATTACGCGAAATGGTTTTGGTAACCCTGAGTTGGGAGAAGTAGATAAGCCATTCGTTGAGGAAACCCTTGTGAACCTGATGGCCTCTCTTCCATCTTCCCTGGCTTGTGCTTTTTCCCCTAATAGAAAACCTTTGAGCTACCCTTAGGTCATTCGACAGGACAGTCAACCGGTTACACATCCAAAATATTGTACTAAAACTATGAAGCAACCTACAGGAAAGAAGTTAAAAGGTAGTGTTGATGTCAATTTCAAAAAAAAAAGAGTTGGTCGATTAAGTTCTAGAAGTCTTCGAAATAAAACAAACCACCGTGCAGACACAATCAGCATGATTGAAGTAAGTGAAAGTTCAGTCTAATAAATTGACAAATTCCTTGCTGAAGAAGATCATGTGTCATTCGGGCTATACCCTGACCGACCCTATAACTATGTTAATAATTTTCCTCCTTTTCTAAAGGACAACCCAGAGTTTCCTGGTATCCAACTCTGTGATAAATCTACCATTCGCATGGAGGGTTCTCCGACCTATAATGTTGTTCATTCTAATGAAAACTCCTTACAACCACAATGTGATGTGTGTTGATCGTGGATCGACAGATACTATAACAATGTCCCACTGCTACAGTCACGAGTCAATTCTTTAAGAGACCAAGTTGATATGTTGACAAATGAAAACAAAAGATTTGAATCCATCATCCAAGGGAAGGAGAAGCATTTGAAAACTACAGGTCATGTGATTTTCAAAAACGTAGAAGCAGCTACAACTATCATTAACTCCAAAGTTTCTTGATACGTTTTGATTTCATGATTAGAGGTATGATATTTTTAATTTAATAGCATGATTGTGTCATTATTAAGTTAGGATATTTGGTTTGATTGAATAAACTATTTTATTATTAAGATTAGGTTGTTTTGTTTATTCAATAAAATAAGATTTCATTTCCTATTATAACTAGCTACAGAATCGCAAGATTTTGTAGCCAGTTAAGAAAATTTGAATTGTTTGATTTGATGACAGAAAACATATATGAGATCTTCTTATTTTCTTTTGTTTTCAGGATAATTAAGGAGCCCGTGATTTCAAAGATGATATGAGGCACTTTTTGAGATCTCCCAGCCATATCAATTTTGTATTTTGAGTAAACACAATTAGACTGTTGGTAGTTTTTTGATATCTAGTGAAATCAGGGTAGTTGCATCCCCCTTTATTTTTTGAAACCAATTTGATCTTATCAACAGGAAACAGTTATGTTTCCTGAAACCTATATAAACATATCATTTTGTAAACATTGATCATCTCATCCTGGGGCAAGAGTATGGGCGTTTTTATCGCAGACTTGAATGAAACAAAATGCACGTTACAGCTTTAGCTTTTCTGTATGATGTTTTGATTCAGGTTATGTTTATGTTGATTTGATAATAGATGGTGATTTCTTTAGTCTTTGTGATTTATTATCATTTGACATGATTCATTTTATATGCTACCCATATCTTATGTTTCAGATACAATATATACATAGTGATCATCTATCCAATTTAAATTAGGAGATTCATCTCTAATTTCTGTTGAATGTCTGCATGCAAGTTCTTACAGGAAGATTTATCTCGTCGTAATTACCTGTAAATCATTATATCACTGTAACTGTGTCCTTTTTATGTTCTGTTATCAAAACTCAATCTCCACTGCATTGTTTCGCTTTTGTTTGGAACAACATTACAATCCATTGCAGGTTTACTTCCCGGATAAGGTGGCTGGATATTCCCTGTTGAACAGACATTGGATGCATTAATAGGTTAGTCTATTATTTTATTTCGTTTGTTTGTTTATTTTATAAGTTTTATATATATGGTATGATTTCCATTACCTATAATTTTCTATTCGATTAATTAGTTTAATATTTGATTTCATGAATGTATTCATCCAAGAAAATAAACCAAAAAATTAAATAGTATTTTCACTTTTCTTTATTACTGTTGTTAAAGTAACTAACTTACATTTGATTTTTACGAGTTTAGATTAAAACTCGTGTTTTGTATAGATTGTATATAAAGTTATTGATCATATTTCGGTTAAATAAATTGTACATATATATATTTAAATGTACTTATAGATTTTAGTAATTGTTATTTATTAGGTTATTGTTTTTCCTTTAGTTATTTTTTGCTTTCTTTAGGACTTAGATCAGCCAACAGAGCCGCAAAACCCGTCGAAGTGAATTAATCCAAACGGCTTGGTTTAATTAGACAACCTCGAACCGTATTCACTCCTCCAGTTGACGAGCGGTCAATTTCGCCCGTCAACAACCTTCCGTCCACCAAGAGGGGAAATGACTATGTTTTTTTGGTTGTTTATCGCTTTTCTAAGATGATGATTATGGTCACCTGCAAGAAGAACATCACAGCAGAGGCCACTGCCAAGCTCTTCTTTGAATGAGTTTGGGTACATTTTGGAATCCCACAAACCATTGTCTCATATCGGGACAATAGGTTCCTCAACACATTCTAGTCGAGCCTCTGGTCATCGCTGGAAACCAAGCTCACCAAATCCACTGCTTTCCACCCCCAGACAAATGTCCAAACCGAGGTTGTCAGTCGAATGATTGTGCATATAATGTGCATGTACAATTCCAAGCACCCCTGCACATGGGATGAGATTCTTCCCTATGTTCAACATACCTACAACCGAGCCCTACATAGCTCAACTGACCACAACCCCTTTCAGGTAGGATTGAGATTCCAACCATTGGGTCCCATGGACATTTCACTACCCATTGCAGCCAAATCGTCATATGATCCAACTGAAGCTAACAAATCCACCCGGTTCATTGATCGGATCGAGCACATCCGCCAACAGGTTCAGTATATTTTACAGAAGTCAAATGCAAAGTACAAGAAATGACATGATCAACACCAAGTTCCCCATAACTTTCAGGTGGGAGATAAATTTTGGTTGCACTTGTAGAAAGAACACCTTACAGGGCCCCATCAGAAACTTCCCCCACTCCGTTATGGACCTTACACCATCACCAAGGCTATGGGTGACAATGCTTTTGATCTCAACATTCCTTCTTTCCTTGGTATGCACTCAGTATTCAACGTGGATCTATTTCGTCCTTAATCCCACCATTATTGGAAACCTCAGAGATAGCAGACCAATTGACACCAACAGAGCTCAACCCTGACTGCATACAACAACAATCCAATGATCATATTTTGGACACACAGGTCAAGGGTGCTCTCCAACAAAGGATCCATCTTTATCAAGTTGTCAAAGCCAGACATCTCTTGCACCAAGGAAAGTGGCTCACCTGGGGCCAAATTCAACAGAAATTTCCTCATTTTATGGGGGAACTCAACACAATGGAGACCATTGTTTCTTAAGGAGGGAGGATTGATCCAGATGGACGTCGGTGGCCTTCCACCTATTCCAACTTGTTCATTTTGGCAATTTTCTAATTTGGCAATTTTTTCCTAGTTTTTGGGTCCCTGACTTCCAGGGTCGTTGTTACACATTATTTTCATCACCCCTGTGACCACTGATGATATGTGTATTGCCTATTTCTTTGTTCGCTAAAGGCTATTGAAGAAATAAAACTTTCCCTGAGAAAATAGATCATCTTTTCCTCCTTGAAAAACCCTATCAAGAAAGATCATCGCACCATGCATGTGTTAAGGGTGTGATGATCCCTAATCGTCGCATGTTGCACCATAGTGGCCTACGATGTTTTCACAGGTTGCTCATGTTGAGGGTACGACAATGCTCAAACAAAGGAAAAAGGTGAATTTCTTGAAATTTCTAGAATGGAATCTTTGAAAGGATGAAATGGCCTCTGATCGGTTTGGATCTCACTCACTTCTCTGATTTTGCGGGATCATCCTAATCTCTTCATCCATCCCTCTTAACTCTATATAAGGAGGGATATCTCATGGGAAAAGTTAGTCTAGATTATGTGTGAGGAATTTTTTTTGAAGATTGTGCGTGTGATAGATTTTCTTTAGATTTCCAAGTTAGGTTGTGTATTTTCTTCATCAAAAGAATTGGAGAAAGAAGTGTGTGTGTGTTGAGGAAAAGGGCCATTGGAAGGGACCTTGCAACATCAAGTATCGGGTTGTATTCTCCACTTTCATCAATATAATACAGTAATGCATTTCTTTCCTATAAATATGTCTATGGTTTTTATTGCATAACTCCTTGATCTTATGCATAGATTTCATTAGAATATATGTACCATTGTTTTCTCTTGGTTGCCTTGTGTCTCTTAATAGGTTCAACATCCCACAAGATTGGAGATGGAGAAAGGACGATGCTAGTGAGGATCAAATGACATTTAAAGGGTATGTCGTTTATCCCTTATTAAACTAGTATATGTTATAATGAAATTCTACGGAAAGTGTGTATTCTGTCATGTTTTGTTCTAATTTCTTATTGAAGTTAAGGAGATTAGTTCATGTCAACACCTACCAATTAGTCCAGTAAAACAATTGGTGACCATACTGGGGATACATCCTCTTTTGGGTATTTGCTTCTTTTCTCTTTTCGCTTGCTTGATTTTGTTGATTTTTCATCCTTTGAGTCACTAGGTGATCCAAGTTGGCTCCCAGATCTTGAAAGTTCATTGAAAAACCCTGTCCTCTTTTCATTTTTTTCTGAAGTTTTAGTCATCGTCGCACCCTATTGTGAGAACTAGTGTGACATTGTCGCACTGTGTCCTTTTACTTCCTGCAACGATACCTAAACGTCACAATATGTCTTTCTACAGCCTATGACGATTTCTGAAGAAATTTTTGAGTGGCAACCTTTCTCTTTACCCATATTTTTACCATAGCTTGGGGTGATTTTTTTGGTTATGTGGAGAGATTTTTCACAGCCTGGTTTGCAATTTTTAGTTGATCTTGATCATTTTTCAAGTTTTTAAAGTCTTTCTCATAAGATTCAAAGTTCTATATTTCACTTGTTGTTGCAAGGGTATAATCTCTGGGTTTCATCCCTGAGTGGTTGTCAGTCAAGTTGTTAATGATATTTTCTGAGTTTTTTATTGTTGTTGATTAGAAAAAAAAAATTGATTTCATCAAACAAATAAGTTTTCTTGCTTTTTCACTTTTTGTGTTATTGTGAGTTAAGTTTGGGGAATTGCGTTGTGAGTGCATTCATTTTCTTGAACAACTTTTCTTTTTTCTTCATTGATCCAAATCTCTTTTTTTATTGAAAAGAAAAAGAATTGAAAATTGTCTTTTCATTCATAGCATTTACAAGAAACCTTTTGCATTCTAGCTTTTGTTTAAAAGCGAAAATTGGAAAATTTTATTGCTTTGATTGTTTGATATCAAGATTGTTCAAAGTTTAGAGAAATTGTATTTTACGACTTGTTGTAATTTGGAAAAAATAAAACCTTCTCTCTTATGTAATTAGTGTTCATCGAACAAAAAAAATATTGTATCTCATATCTCTTTGCATATTTTTGAGTCAAGGTAAAGAACTTCATCAGTTTCATCTCCGCTTCCATTTTTAGTAAAACAACAACCATTAAATTAAGAGTAATTTTAAAATTTATTTAGTAACTTTTATTTTCTAGGGATCTTATACACCAACATTAGCTTAGGCATAGACCTTTGGAATAGGTTGTGATGAATACTCTTCAAAGAATCAAAACAAACAATAGAATTTTGTCATTAGGGAGAGTTAAATCCACTTGCTACATTTTGTCCTAGGAAGCCCTTCTAACACAAGTGTCAATAATAAGGTTGCATTAAGGCCAACAGAGTTACTAACCCTTCTTTGTTGGTCCTATTGCAATGATTGCACGTATTATTGGGGGTTACTTGAGAATAAAACCCTGTGTAGGCCTTCTAGAGGATATTTCGGGCTCAGATACCCTACCCTTGCGCGTATATCGGATTGTCGATTGTTCCCCCAGGCATTATTGTCATAATTGGTAACCTTAGTATCCTACATATTTAGGGTCTTTACATGAGGTGACTATGGAGGGAAAAGTCTTCATGGTACCTGGAATTGACGTTGTATAAACTCACTTGGGATCCTCGGAGGGTATACC
Organism: Picea sitchensis; assembly: GCA_010110895.2. Classification (NCBI taxonomy): domain Eukaryota; kingdom Viridiplantae; phylum Streptophyta; class Pinopsida; order Pinales; family Pinaceae; genus Picea; species Picea sitchensis. The sequence goes on along the minus strand of SNQJ01S0038250.1, from coordinate 36,739 downwards.
CACAATTATTTGTAGGAGCTTGCACCAGCGTGTAAGTCTGTTAAGTAGGTCGTCGACGTAACTTTTCCACCCACTCTATCCCAACCCCTTCTTGTATCGATCTCATGACATTGGATTTCATCACCAAATAGTGATTTTAATATAATAATTTTTGTTTATATGATTGATCTCTAGATTTTATTAGTGAATGTTGTTTTTTTTCTCTAGTTGGCCATAGTTTTTTATTTTATTTTTTAGTGGTCAACATCGGACCTCACCATTCACATAGGATGCAAGGGTTTCCTCCAGAAGAGTACGAACCCTTTCCTCCTAACTCACCATAGGTTCCTTTCCTTGAAGGATCCATTAATGAAGACAAAACCCCTGAGATCAGGAATTCTACTCCGTTGGTCGAATATCCTGGAGGACCAGCTACAAGTTTAAAAGGTTGATCACTCTCTGTGAACCCACTATTGAATGTTCCCTATGATCCTACTATATTTAGAGTAAACTCTTCAGGAGAAATTACTGTTGAATATCCTAGCATGGATGAACAACCAAACCCTACTAAAGGATTTAGAACCCTTGTTCAAACTTCTAGAATTTTTAATCCCAGTTCAATCCCATTTCGTTACCTGTGGAGAACTCCCTCGGGGCCAGATATTTTTGATAGATTGGGTATGATTCCAAATCAAACTACATTGGCGCATGTCCCTGTTACCTCTTCTTATACAGTGCCTCTAAATAATTTTACTAGCACGACGAGTAATATTGCTATTGTTTCAGACTAGGTGTTGGTTGGTACACATACTATTATTCCTAGCCAGTTCACTAACTCTACAAAATATTCTGCAAGTTACATATTTCTCTACCGGAAGTACGGTAGAAACCCAATCCCCTATTGGAAAACCACTTTCTTCTAGACTAACTATGTCACTTCCACCTGGGTACAATGCTCTTAGTAGTATTATTTCTAACCCTACCCAGGGTCGATCTAGAGGATCTAACCTTTTTGTTCCACCTGGCTATAATTCTATTAGTAGTTTCATTTCTCACTCTACCCAGAGTACCCAAGGTCCATCCAGAGCACTTAGTGTTCCTGTACAACTTGGAGGATGTAATCTTCCTGGACCAAGTAGCTCAAATATTCTTGGAGGAACTAGCCATTCTGTTAATTTTGGTTTTCAATTTCCTGTTGGAGGATACTCAACTGGGGGGAAACCTCAGGTTGGAGGGAAACCTCAAGTTGGGGGGGAAACCCCAAGTTGGGGTACACAATCCAGTTTATGGACAATCTATGCCTGGATCACAAACCCAACCTTGGAATTTCCCTTTCCAAGGAAATCAACAACTACCTGGGAGGAAAGCTACTTTACCAAACTCTTTAGGAGGGGGATTGATTCAAATTGTACCCTCTCATCCAAGGAATCCATTTGCAGGCACTGTAAACCCTACTCGGGGTCAATATTTTCAATCCAATTCCCCTTTCCAAGGTGGCATGCCACATCAACATGCTAATGTTGGTTACTTGCCTCAAAATCCTCCTCTATCGAACCTGACTGGACCATCTACCTATAATCCTCTTTTACAAATAGCCTATGGTCCTTTTGGTATACCTACAGGATTATCTCCCCAAAGTTGTCAATTTCCTCAAGTTAACAAACAATTTCCATTTTTGGCAACTTTGGATTTACCAGATTTTTCTAGAATTCTAAATGATCCTATCTTAGATTCTCCTCTTTGGTCGGTTATACCTGCTAAATTACCATCATATATTCTGAAATTTGGTAGCCGGCCAGGAAAAGATCCAAACAATGATGTCATGACTATTCATATTTGGTGTTCATCCAACTCATTGATGGATGACTCCATATGACTATGTCTTTTCCAATGCACTCTTACGGGTTCGGCAGGAAAATGGTACATCGAATTACTGAGAGGTTTCTTGAGTGATTTCAATACCTTATCCATGGATTTCCTGACACATTACCAATTTTTGATACGGTACGAGACAGGAACGGAAACTTTGAGTTCATTTAAACAATCCTCTTCTACTCACATATATGATCATATTCATGAGTGGAGGAGAAGACGAAGATTAATCAAAGTTCCTCTTCCTGATCAATTATTGGCTGAGTGGTTCATGAAATTAACCATGAGACCTATATCTCGTGATGTTTCCATGGGGGGTGTCGTCACTGAAGAAAATATGATCATCCATGCCCAGTATTTAGACCTTGTTTATTCTCATACTGGTACCTTATATGATCTAATCCTTGACACTCCTTGCTCGTCTACAAATCCAACCCCGACGCTTCTTGTAGCGTCTCGTTTTGTTAACAGTGTGATTGGCACTTTTCATGCATAACCTTAGAAACAACCAACCAATAATCCCAATCCCAAACTTGCTCCTGCCACTATACAAAATACTCCTCCTCCTGCTACCTCTCCTAGCACAACGTCTGATGTCAATACAATACAATCTACGAATAACAGAAAATCTCAAAATAAGAAGAAAGGGAAAGGGAAGAATTAGGATAAAGTTAATAATCAACAACCAGATAAACCAAAAAATAAACCTACCAATGATAAATAAAAGTGAAAACCTCGTTATCCTTGTCTCATTTATGGTGAGGACCATTACACGAAATATTGTCCAAGACATGTTGATGTTACTCGATTCCTCCAGGGAACCGGGAATCCATCTATGCTTATCATCTTGTCACAACCTTTTCCTTCTCAGAAACAGACCCAATTGGTCATTCATGACCAACCTTCTCCCTCTATCAGTTCTTACATGGTTATCTGTTCCACTTCCAAGAAAGGTGATATTGCAGCTGCTACTCGAACCAAAGATTATTATCCTTCTAAAGAGAAGGTTGATGATCAACCTCCTACATCGGCTCTGCCTCCCAATGGTCCTCTTCATCTCAAATGACCTAATCCTGACAAAGTAATATGTCTGCCTCCCAAAGCCATCGTTCGTAATTCATCATTCAACCCACATGCATGTGCATCTCAAAACTACAGTATTGTAGAAGATCTTGCACAAGCATCGTCTATGATGTCAGCTCTTGAAGTCCTTCAAAGTTGTCCTACTCTTTTCCGTGTGATACGTTTCCCTCACCAAGGTAAATTCGTTACAGTATATTATCTCACCTTATTTAGTTCTGATTCACGCACTAGCAATGTTCCTTTCATAGCAAAAACACCTCTCGGTTACAAGAATGTCAATGTGGGTCTTTTGAAAGATTCATCGTTAATGGGCACTTTCCCCATTCCACCACCCCATGTTCCTCCTCCTCTTGTCGCTTATATTAACATGATTTTGACCAGTGTTGGAGAAATACCTGAGTCTTATGACCCTTGGATAGTACCTAGCTTGGAAGAATTTCCTCATTATGGTGACCAAATGCCACTAAGTCCAGTTGAATTGGCTTATCAAGCTATTCAATTGATAACTCCTTCTTCTCACTCTCCCTTTGATACGTCTCCTGATCCATTTCAAACGATGTTTCACATTGATGAAACAATCATTTAATTTATGTCTGTGGAAGACACACCATGGGATGATGGCCATCATTGTTCTATCCTCTTGCTCGAACCAAAGACTATCGAGAGTTACCGATGGATTTTGAATCCGTCTGTAGTTATTAATTTCCCTCCAATTTTTGAATCAACACATGATGTTTTGTATGAAGGAAACTTGGGAAATATTTCACCCAATATACCTCTCGATATTTTGATTAAGCTTGTAATTGTGGAAAATGTTCACATAGGTGCCTCATCTTCTCCCGATGAGATTCAAATTTAGAAGGCCCTTTTCCAAGAATTTCGTGATGTATTTTCTTGGAGTTACAAAGAGATGAATGGAATTGATCCAGATATCATTGTACATGAAATTACGATGTACCTTCATGCTAAGCCTGTTCGACAACGACTATAACCAGTTCATCCACGAAAATCCACTGCAATCAAAATTGAAGTTGAGGAACTTCTTAAATCTGGTTTTGTCTACCCTGTAGCATTGACTGATTAGGTTTCCAATCTTGTTCTAGTCACGAAGAAATAAGGAACGATCTCTGTGTGTGTGTGTGTTTTGATTATAGGGATATTAATAAGGTTTTCCCTAAAGATAATTATCCAACCCATTTCGTCGACCAGATCATTGATGATTGTGTTGGAAGTCAAATATTCTCTCTGATTGATGAATTTTCCAGCTATAATCAAATAAATATTTTACCCGTGAATCAACACAAAACTGCCTTTATTTGTCCTTAGAGTACCTTCGCATATCGTAAACTCCCTTTTGGTCTCAAGAATGGTGGTGAAACTTTTCAAATGGATATGTCTTATGCCTTTCACGATATAAATCACATTGTACAACCTTATCTTGATGATTTACCAGCGTATTCCATGAATCGTCAAGATCACCTTGCACACTTAAGAGTTATTTTCCTCCGGTGATGGTATTATCATATACGATTAAATCCACATAAATGTGTTTTTTGTGTGGAGTTTGGATGATGTTACACATGTTTTTGGTCATCTTGATGGTGTACTCAGGCTCCTAATAAGAACTTTCTCCTAAGAAAAGTGACATTCATCTCTTCCCAGAAAACATATTTTTGAAGATAGTTCGCAGGTTGCTTATATCCTAGGGTGCGAGAATGACCCATTCTCGTAGGTTGCCTTCATCTAGGGTGTGAACTTCTCACACTGTGCTACATAGCCAGGGTGCGAACTTGTCCTCAAGCTTGGAAAAAGATGAAGTCTCGATGGTTCTAGAAGGGAATCTTCTAGAGAATGGGTTGGCATTCGAATGGTTATCTTTATACTGGTTTCCCTGATATTGTGGGATCATTCTTATCCAAGTAACCATCTCATCCTCTCCTATATATTGATGTAATTCTCATGGAAAAGGTTAAGGAAGATTCATTGGAGAATTGGTGAAAGAATTGTGTAAAGGACCTAGCTTAAACAGGAGCTTGGAGACTCTAGCAAGTCTATCAAGAGGAATTGGATCTTCTTCATACAAGGATCGAGCAAGTGTGTGTGTGCGTTGGAACCAAGAGCCACCGAAAGGAAGCTTGCGACATCAAGGCGATCAGGTTGTATCTTCTACTTTCGATTAATATGATACAGAGGCATGTCCTTTTCCCATAAAGTCATTCTTACTTTATTGTGTAATTCCTTGATCATACACATATGTTGATGATTGAATATCCAAGGAAGTGATTCAAAGGTATGTCACTTGTTCCTCCTTATTAGCTATTTCAATGGTCATAA
>SNQJ01S0038250.1:9579-26388 GCA_010110895.2 Picea sitchensis | reverse complement strand
TGATGAGCAGTCAATTTCGCCCGTCAACAGGTCCATGACAAACAATATATATTTTTGGCTATCTCTTGAGTCATTTGTTAAATAAAATCACATAAAAATTAAATAACTTTAAAATTTTAATTTTTTTTTACCTATGTCACCAAAGGTTGTGTTGGGAGGATGAGCCATATCTAGGTCTATGTGGAAGTCTATCTCCACATAGGGATAGTCGTCCATCACAATGATCTGTCGAGACCACCATCCAAAGAACTCGTCATCAAAAGTGTTATTTGCACGCTCGTCTCCCAATATCTGCATTAGGTTTGTCCAACATAGAATGTGGGAATCTTGTATGTGCATTGGACTAAGTCTCACCCACGGAATTAGAGTTGGAACATGCTCAAAGAAGAATGAGAAAAGAATGCTCCCATGGCCAAAGTTATTCATCTTTCAGAACTTACATTTTGTGAGGTGTGTTTTCTTTGAAGTTAGAAGTGAGGTGCATCATCGAATACAGTTTGTCGTAGACATTCTACTCCCTAGAAAAGTTGTGGTCAAGATGCCTGATGTTAAGATGTAGAGCCAACCACTCATGTTATCGTAAACATGATGATTTTTAAACTCAAGCTCTTGATACTTCTTATAGGAGTCTCATTACCCATATTCTAGGTACTCGAGGCACAATATGTGGGAATGTAATCCTCTATGTTAATTTCCCTCCTCCTCGACTTTTCAGATTTACCGGCTCACATCTCGAGGAGAGACCTATGATAAAATAACTTCCCTACTAAGAAATAATGGAGATTTAGATCCTATTTGTTAGAGGTTGGTTCCAAAAGTCTAAACCGAATATCATCCTATATAATGTGCTCCTCAATTGATTTAATAAAAACACAGTGTGTGGCTTTTCTTTGATGGCCTCCAGGTGCTGCCTCACTTGAGAGTAGTCGATTTCTTTCTTTCTTTCTTTCTATTTTCAAGTTGGTATTAGAGCTAAAGTTGGTGTTTGGTCTGAGGAAGGAAGAGAATGGGACAAAGTATGTTTGGACGCTTAAAGGCAAAGGAAAATAAACTCAAGGATTTCGAAGCACGTGTGCATTGAGGCGAAGGGTCCAACCATGAGGTGGAGGATCGTTCTTAATTTTCCCATTTGCGGAAAAAGAAAGAAAAGGTGGACGAAAGTTCTCTGAGAAAGAGGTCGCATGGCGAGGGTTATTTGAGCAAGAAGAGGTCAGGTGATTGCAGAGACATTTGCTAGTTTGTGGAGTCTTCAAGTTACAGAGTCAATGTGATTATAGAACAAGAGGAGGCAGCCAAAATTATTTGGATAGTTGATAACTCCATGCGAATGATCTTCGGATATCAGGTAGCCAAAATATTTGGATAATCGATAACTCCATGCGAATGATCTTCAGATGTATGTAGTTGCATGTTTTTTAAAACAATTTAAAAAAAAAAATCAGATATATCTACCCATCTTTTATGTGAAGTGATATAGGTATATATATTTTGAAAAAGATATATGTATTTAAATTTTAAAAGGGCGACATCAAATTTATTTTGGATAGAGATATATTTATATATATATTGTTAAATATATGATTAAAAGATTGTTTAAAATAAATCCCACACCAGATTGCTCCTCTGCGAAGGAGAGAGGTATCGACCACTTGCTTTCGTTCAGATTCTGAGAGGAGCCCACACCAGATCACTGCTCTGCGAAGGAGAGAGTTGATCTGATCGCTGGAAGAGGAGAAGGATTTTTGTTGCATGAAGGAACCCGTCCTGCATGGAGAGTCCTGAAGGAACCCGTCCTTCTCCAATATTTCTGGAACAAAGCCATTTGTGTTTTTGTTTCTAATGCCTCCATATTGGGTTTGAGAGGCCGCACCATTTTCTCTACTAGTTTCCATTCTTGGTGCATGATCACTGCTTTGGAGAGGATTTTGTTGCGTAAAGGAGTTTGTAGAGATGACAAATCCACTTGCTTAAACTTATCTCTATGAAGCCAATAAATTGGATGGCTCAAATTTCATCAATTGGAAATTCAAAATGCAGACCTTGATGGAAGGTTATGGTGTATGGGTGACCACAAAAGGAGATGAAGTGCGACTCGATGCGGCTGCACGTGCGACAACAACAACAATCCAATATTGGGATAAGCAGGAGAACAAAGGCAAGGTATTATTACGAATTTCTGTGAAAGTTAATATAATTCCTCACATTAGAGATGATAATACTTCTAAAGAAACCTAGAAAGAACTTAAATATTTGTATGAGACTAATAATACAAATTGTATTCTTTTTCTGAAGACTAAATTGCTAAGTATTAAAATGGATATCAATGAGTCTGGTAGTACTTTTCTTGGGTGAATTAAAGACATGAAAGATAAATTGGGAGATATAGGATAAAAAGTGTCAAACATTGATCTTGTCACAATTGCCCTAAATGGAATTCTAAAGGACTATCAAATGTTTATAACAAGCCTTGCAAAGAGAGATAAAGCTCCTACCTTGGAGGAATTGGCAAGTATATTGTTGCAAGAATAAGAGAGGGGCACCAATTTGAATCTGAATTTGAAGCCTCAGAATTCAGACTTAGCACTATGGATAAAGAAGAGATTCCTTAAAGGGAAACCAGGAAAAGGAGGCAGAGGAGGAAGTTCATTTTAGAGGAAGTCATTTCCAAAGCCAAATCAAGGCATGCCATCTAATAGAAATGAACCTAAGTGTTTCTATTATGGTAGGACTGGGCATCCTTCCAGAGAATGTTATAAGAAGAAAAATGATGAGGCTAGGCATAAAAATAGAAAACATTCATGACACTTTGTAGAAGAAAACCCAAATTATGATTCAAAATATCTTAGACTATTTGTGTCTAATGTTGCATTGTCTGCTAAAACTGATGGTGTTGATGCATGGTTTGTGGATTCTGGAGCTTCAATTCACATGACATGTAACAAGAATTTGTATATAAACTTTAAAGAAACACATAATGGTGCCCATATTTATCTTGGAGATGATCGTTCTTATCAGATTAAGGGATATGGAGATATTCCAGTAAAACTACCAAAGGGAACTGTTGGACACATTCACAATGTTGTGTATGTCCATGGGATAAAGAAAAACTCGATTTATGTGTCCACAATTATAGATCAAAAATTTTAAGGTTGAATTCTTCAAGACACATTATATAGTAAAGGACTTGCATGATCATTACAAAAATGTTGCCTCATGAGTCAGAGTTGGAGGTCTGTACTAACTTGATGTCACCAACAAGAATCATCAAGCGTTGACTTTTGCAACTATGCCTACAAAAACTCTTTAGCACCAAAGGTATGGTCACATTAATTATCATGATTTGTTTTTATTACAAAAACAAATTATGGTTGAAGGAATCCCTATATTGAAGAATGAGTATGTTGCTTGTGAAGGTTGTGCATTAGGAAAGATGCACAGAGACGAATTCCCCTCTAATTCTGATAGGAGAAAGAAAGATGTATTATAACTTATACATATTGATGTTTGTGGAACAATGCAGACAAGGTCCTTAGGTGGTGCTTATTATTTTTTTCTATTTATTGATGACTGCATAAGATACACATGGGTTTATTTCCTTAGAAAAAAGCGATGTTTTTTTAATACTTCAAGGAATTTAAAAAAATGGTGGAGAAGCAAATAGGAAAGACCATTAAAATCCTCCTCTCAAATCAAGGGGGAGAGTACATATTAGGGAACTTCATCAAGTATTGCAAATATCATGGAATAGTGTACAACAATTTACAATACCCCACACTCCATAGTGAAATGGAGTTGTAGAAAGGAAAAATACAACTCTGGTGGAGTGTGCATGAAGTATGATGAAAGGTAAGAATCTCTCAAATGATTTTTGGGCTAAGGCCATTTTCATTGTTGTTTATTTAAAGAATAGAAGTCCAACAAGGTGTCTTGATCATAAAACTCCTTTCGAAGCCTTGTATGATTATAAACCAACAGTTAATAATTTGAGGATATTTGGGTGTAAGGATTTTGCACATATTCCAAAGTAGAACATGAATAATCTTGATGATAAAGCTATCAAATGTATTTTTATAGGGTACTATTCATAATTTGAAGCATATAAACTGTTTGATCCATCTACTCACAAAGTGTTTGCAAGTAGAGATGTAATTTTCCATGAGAAGGTAGAAGGAAGTAATGAAGGCAACAATCATGAAGGATGGCATGTACTTCTTGAAGATGAAGAGGTCAAAGAAGAGAAGCACCAATAGGAAAAGGAGTCTAGTGACATGGATATACAAACCTAAATTCAAAGCAGATGGTAGTATAGATAAATATAAATTCAGATTGGTGGAAAAAGGGTATTCACAGAAGGAGGGAATTGATTGTAATATTATAGATATAAAATAGTGTACAAACCATAAATAATTAGCTAGAAATGGAAGATAAACAATGATATAACGTGAACAACACCACAATAATACCAAAATTATACCATAATAACACTAGAAAGAGCACTTTGATTACTGAGAGCAATGTTCACTTGCCTCTTCGAGGGGGAAACCTTCAGCAGAGAAAAGCTATATTACAATAATATCCAAGACAAAACTTTTCATACCCTCTATTCCTATTTATACTACATTTATCTATCCAAAAGAACAATCTAGAGGAAGATCCTTCTAGAAGTGGAAGCTTCTATTAGGTCTTCTTACATTTCACTTATTCCTCCTTATTGCTAGGGCTTATTAATATTGACCTTTCTTACATGAAAATATATTATTCTACCCATTTGAGGGGTTAGGTAGGTTAGGTCCCTAACATGCCCTCCCCCTTAGAATCAGCCTTGTCCTCAAGGATTGAGATGAGGAAATTGCTGCATAATGTTAGAGGGCTCCGAGGTGGCATCTGTCGGAGTTGTATCTTTCCACCGAACTAATAATTCATTGATGGTGCGCTGACGAAGATGATGCTCTCTCTGGTCCAAAACTATTTTTGGCTACGACCATATGGATCCTTCTTCATCCAACTCGTGAAGGTTGGTTTGAGTTTGGAACTTAGTTACAATCACCTTATTTAAGAACAAGACATGAAAACAATATGGAGCTTAGAATGATTGGGTAAAGCTAACTGATAGGCCACCTACCCAACGTGCTTGAGAACTGTATAAGGACTATAAAATTTGGGTGCCAGTTTCTGTCAATGTTCGGCCTTGAGTGAAGTTTTCTTATAAGGTTGCAGTTGAAGAAATACTTGGTATCCTTCAGCAAATTGTCGTTTTGAGTGACCTTGATCGACTTGTTACTTCATGTGATTCTGAGCCATTACCAAATTCTCTTTGAGGGTACGAAGAATAGACTCACGAACTGTAAGTGTTTGGTCAACCGCTTGGACCTTCGATACACCTGGAATGTAGGAGATAACTTAAGGTGGATTTTGGCCATATACTGCTTCAAAAGGATTCATGCAAGTAGTTGTATGGTAAGAAGTGTTGTACCACCATTCAACTAATGGGAACCATTGAGCCCATTGATTTTTCCTTTCAGAGGAAAAACACCTCAAATAAGTCTCCAAACACTTATTGACGACTTCAGTTTGACCATCAGTCTGGGGATGATAGGCGGTGTTGAGATGCAATTGGGTGCCCTGGAGTCTGAAGAGTTCTTGCCAAAAATTTATAGTGAAATTTGGATCTTGATCAGAAACAATAGAATGAGGCATGCCATGAAGCTTGAAGATATGATCCATGAAAAGTTGATCCACCATTGATGTGGTAAATGGGTGTTGAAGAGCACAGAAATGAGCATACTTGGAAAGGCGATCCACAACCACCTTGATGACGAACTTATTTCCTGATTTAGGTAATCCCACAATAAATTACATAGAGATGTCCCTCCAAATAGCGGTTCGAGTCTGCTGGGAGGTTTGATGGTTTCTCCTTTGTTGCGTTGAAAAACATCACATTCTGCTACAAAAGTGCGAACGTCCTTTTTCATACCATCCCAAAAAAAGGAACATTTGACCCAAACATAGGTTTTGGTAAACCCTGAATGCCCAACTGTGAGAGTAGCATGAAGCTCAGAAAGCATTGTGGCTTTAAGTTGTGATTGTTTACTTAAATACAAATGACCTTTGTAGCAAAGTTCATCATTGTGCCAAGAGTACCCTAGGGAAACTGGAGAGTTGAATTCCAATTGTTGGATCATATGCGATGTTTTAGGATCATGTAGCCATTCTTGGTGCACAACTTGGAGCCAATCTGTTACAATGAAGGAGAGGGAAAAAAGGGACCCGTCATCTTCATATTTTTTGAGAGAGAATCAACAACCACAATTTCTTTGCCTTTCTTGTAAATGATCTCATAATCATAACCAAAGAGCTTAGTTAACCATTTTTGTTTCTTTGTGGAGGAAGTTCGTTGCTCCAGAAAATACTTGAGGCTTTGATGATCTGTCTTAATTTGGAAGTGTTTCCCTAGGAGATAAGGGTGCCAGAGATCCATTGCATGTAGGATAGTCAACATTTCTTTTTCATAGATTGATTGGCCCAAATGGCATTCGAACAATTGTTTACTAGTAAAGGCCAAAGTTCTTCCCTCTTTCATAAGAATAGCTCCAATTCCTCTACATGAGGCATCACATTCGAGGACAAAGATTTTTGTGAAATCAGGAAGGGCCAAGACCAAAGTAGTACACATAGCTTCCTTCAAAGCTTGAAAACCATGATCCGCTACAAGAGTCCAAGTGAAAGAATTATTTTTAAGGAGAGCATTGAAAGGGGCCACAATATTCCTATAATTCCAAATAAACTTGTGATAATAGCCAGTTAAACCCAAAAAACCATGCAAGATTTTGATAGTCTTGGGGCGAGTCCAATCTTGCATTGCTAGAATCCTTTTAGGATCCACCTGGACACCAACCTTTCCAACAATATGACCCAATTACTCTACTTCTTAGGCTCCAAAGGATCATCTAGAGAATTTGAGGAAAAGTTGGTGTTGCGAGAGTAGATGGAGAATTTGATCCACATGGGAAATATGAGATTGCCAAGTTTTACTATAGATGAGAATATCATCAAAGAAAACTAAGACAAAATGACAGAGAAAAGGACAGAAGACATGATTCATGAGGATTTGGAAGGTGGAGGGGGCATTACATAGGCCAAATGGAATGAAAAAAAACTCATAGTGACCCTCATGATTCCGAAAGGCAGTCTTCGGTATGCCAGCTTCTTGCATACGTATCTGGTGGAAATGAGAATGTAGATCAAGTTTAGTGAAGTATTGAGCACCACTCAGCTCATCCAAGAGATCATCAATGACAGGAATGGGGAACTTGCCCTTGATGGTGAGCTTATTGAGGGCATGAAATTCGGGACACATGTGCCAAGTACCTTCTTTCTTAAGTATCATGACCACAGGGGAAGAATAAGGATTGGTATTGGGGAGGATAACACCCTCTTGGAGTAATTCCTGCACTATTTTCTCAATTTCATTCTTTTGGGAAAATGGATGACGATAAGGGAGAACATTAGGAGGAAGACTGCCAGGAACAAGGGGAATGGAATGATCATGAAAACCACGAGAAGGAGGAAGTCCCTGAGGGGTGGAAAAACCAAATTGATGTTTGGAAAGGATAGCATGGGGGTCAGGATGCACAGAGGGTGTATCAACGAATTGAATAGAATGGAGTTGAGAAATGATATCATAGTGGCCTGTATTGAGGAGATTTTCCATATGATGGGAACTAATGATACCTTGGAATTGATACCTTGGAATTGATACCTTTGAATTGATACCTTGGAATTGATACCTTTGTCATTCTTGTTGGAATTGCATGGTTAATTCCTTAATATCCATAAGAATGGGACTCGAAGTGCATAACCATTCAACACTGAGCACAATGTCACAACCTCCCATGTCAATGGAAAAAATATGATATTTCAGTTGGTAATGTCCAATTTGAATACAAACATTTTCACAACGCCCACCAAATTTCATGGACCCAACATTGGCTATCATGATTTTAAAATTATTGACTTCACAAATATAGCAATTGGTTTCCTGGGCAATGCGACGATGAATAAAATTGTGAGTGCTACCACTGGCAACAAGGATGATGACCTTCATGTGCTTAATGTAGCCAATGAACTTGAGCATTTGTGGGGACAAGAAGCCAGTGAGGGAATGCAAGGAAATAAGTGGGTCAACTTCATGTGGTTTAGTAGGATCCTGGGTGGCATCGGGAAGGGAGGGTTCTTCAACAAGGGGAACTATAACATCTTCTTCAGGAACATCTTCGGAAATGTCCATAAATAGTTTTTGTTCCTTACACTTGTGCCCCGAAAAATATTTTTCATCGCAATTATAGCAAAGGCCCTTCAGTTGGTGTTCAACCATTTCATCCCTATTTAGTTTCTGGACCTTGAGAGGAGTGACAGGGGGGTTAGGATTAGTGGGTCGAGGGAGAGGAACAAAAGGGGTTTTTTTTTTTTCTGGGAAAAAACAACTTGTTGGGCCTCTTTAGCACATTAAGTAGCTTCCAACCAAGTTGGATGGAGGGCCATGAGAACCTGGGCTCAGATTTGATCCTTGAGACCACTGATAAAGAATTCATGGAAGAACGCATCTGACATGCCCTCTGTTAGAAAGGAAAAATGCTAAAAAGCAGTGATGAAGTCTTCCACTATGCCTGACTATTTCAACTTGGTCAAATGACCGAGATAGTGGGTATCAATATCAAAGTGGGCATAGAGCTTAGCAACAAATTAGGTCCAGGCAATATACCCCTGACGTGATTTTTTTTTCCATTGCCACCAATTCCAGCATTCAGTATCTAGATAGAAGACAACATAGAGAAGTTTTTCCAACTCGTCAGTAATACCATGCAGAGAAAAATAATGATCCATTTGAGTTACCCAACCTGTAGTATGGGATCCATCAAATTTATTGACCTCTATGTGGGGAAGACATGGTTCACGATGAAAGGAGTGGGAGTGAAAATGTGGAGACTGAGAGGAATCAACAATATTGGGTTGGTCTGATGAGGAAGGACCCATAGGGAGGTTCAACAATTGATTGAAAACAGACTGGAGGGAGGTCAATTGGGTTGTGAGGTTGTCTTCCATGTTGTTAAATTTGTTCTCTAATTTGTCAATGCGGGAATGGTTATAATCTATCTGAGATGCGAGATGTGATATGGAGACATGGACTTGATTGATGGAAATTTGGAGGTCTTGTTTGCGAGTGGTGGCCATTTGAGAGGGGAAGTTCTCGTAAGGAAAACCGATGGGTGGGTAGGACCAAAACAAAATGAATTAGAAGTGATAGGTACCATGACTATCAGTGCTTGAAGGGAAATATAATGGAATAGTGACAAAATAGGGAAACTGGGAAGGGGTCGGGTCCACTAAAATAAAAAGGATTAAAAATGAAGGGTATGAATGCGATCAGAGAGAACATGGGAATCCAATGGAATAGGTCCCAATCAAGTGTGTAGGAGGGACCACTATACTCTTTTTTTACTCCTATGGAGTTATACTGCGGCCTAAAGAATACTGCAGTGAAAAAATGCCCAAATGCTTAATAGGAAGAAATGTGTAGTAATTTTGCAACCAGAATGTAGAAGACACTATAGCACAACAATAGATCTTGTATGTTCTATTTTGGTTTCCTTCACAAGGGTTAGGGTATTCAAGGGTTTTCCTTGTGTTATAGCTCTCTGATATACGTTCAGGGTCCAACAGTAGTACTTGGCCCAATATCTGAGGGCACCAACTAAGGAGGCTAGACTATACCCTTAGTCGTACTACCCGAATACCTAGGTACTAGAGAGTATCTTCCCGACTATTGTTCTCAGTGGCACTATAGCAGTCAGGTGGCTGATAGGTTTATTTATGGAGGGCTTCATGAGATCTAGGCTGATCCATATACAAGTGTTGTTTGATGCACTACCACTCGAAGGGCTACCAACAAGGGTTACAAGGGCGACCAACGTATGTTCACTTAAGAACCACTTGTATTTCCTATGTGTATGAATCCATGATTGTGGGTTTATGTGCGTAACGACAAATCTTTGTAGCTTAAAGACGTCGGAATACGTCTCTACTCTAAAAACAAATTAACCCACAATTTTTTGTCGAGGAAGGTGCTTTGATACCACTTGCAATATTCTAGATATAAAATAGTGTACAGATGTAACACCCTGTTTCCCCAGTCTGTAAAAATAACTATATTGGCCAAGAACTATGGAAAACTCAAAGATATGAATGTTTGATTTGACGTACCTTTGTATAAAAAGGTCAATGAATGTAAATTGTGTTATGATTATGTGTTGCATGACTGTTGGGAGGGGGATGTGATAAAAGAGACCATGATGGCTAATGAGAGGTGGTGGAAGGGATCTGGAATGGTTGTGTTAACTTCCACCGAGCCAGTACCGTACTGGTTTTTTACTTGCTCAAAGACCAAAGAAACTCTCTGACCTTGGAATGGATTTCCCGTCAGAATGGTAGGTGGGGAGGCTCCTCAAGAGTTAATGAGGGGATTGGGGTGAACCACCCATTCGTAATAGCTCCCAGGCCTGACCTCGGATGGGGAAATTCGTGCCACATGCAATCTTGCAGAGAAAAGGCAAGAGAGGAAATGCGGTAAAGGGGAGAGGAGAACGCGCGCGACAGGAATCGCGGAAGAGAAATGGAGAAAACTCTGGAAACACATAGAGTTCTGAACAAAGGAGAAGGAGAGTAACCTTCGTCCTTGACTTCCGTTGAGCTAGGAGTAGGAGACTGAATCTAAAGCATCGTGGTCTAGCTCAGGGGTGGCTAGTGGTAAATACGTTTGGATTCATTGAGCCTATGGTTGGGTGTAAACGAGCACCCCTCTTAGCAGTCACGTCACACTTGGTGTTTCTGATAAGTGTTTATATCTTGTATCTTGAATTAAATATCCTGGACACATGCTTATGTTTATACGCTCATAAATGGTTTCTGTATTGAAGTGTTTGCCTTGTGTTTTGATCGAAAATAATGGATGCATGATTATACTCATATGACCATAATCGGTTTATGTATAGAATGAATAAGTTCAAAATATGAGTCCATTCCCTTGATATTTGTTCCATCTACTTGACTCGCACTATCTCCTGGTTTGATTTCCCGAAGGCATCACCTTCCAGGAAGTTCCCTCGCATTCCAGAGTTGGAGTGAGTTCCTTGAAAAATACTACCGTTTTAGTAAACCCATGAGTTTACTTTACCCCTGACATAGAGTTCATAGCTCGATGAATTACGAAGGCTTTTCAGTCAGATCACCAAGCCTAGGGATAATTACCCAAGAAACCGTTGAAGGATCATGTGATCTGAGTCTGGAAACCTTGTACAAGAGAGAGTAGTTCTCTTAGGTTTTCGGCGTTTCGGCATTTTGGCACCCGGGAAACCCAAAGGGTAATACCCCTCATCTTCGCCAGTTGCGAAATCCCAGTACTTGAAACCCCAACGCGCTCTGTGGATGAGTCGATCTTGCATGAATAGGTTCGGCGTTTCGGCACCCGGGAGACCAAAGGGTAAGACCCCTCATTTTTGCAAGTCGTGAAATCTCGGTACCCGAAACCCCGACACGCTCTATGGATGAGTCGGCTTAGCATGAATAGGTTTCAGCATTTTGACACCTAGGAAACCAAAGGGTAAGACCCCTCATTTTCGCAAGTCGCAAAATCCTGGTACCCGAAACCCCAATGTGCTATGTGGATGAGTCGGTTTAGCGTGAATAGGTTTCGGCGTTTCGGCACCCGGGAGAGCAAAGGGTAAGACCCCTCGTTTTCGCAAGTTGTGAAATACCGGTACCCGAAACCCCGACGTGCTCTATGGATGAGCCAATTTAATGTGAATAGGTTTCAACATTTCGGCACCTGGGAAACCAAAGGGCAAGACCCCTCATCTTCGCCAGTCGTGAAATCCTAGTATGTGAAACCCCGAATCGATTTACTGTGAATGGGTTTCAGCATTTCGACACCCAGGAAACCCAAGGGCAAGACCCCTCGTCTTCGCCAGTCGTGAAATCCTAGTACGTGAAACCCCGATGCACTCTGTGAATGAGCCCTAGGTCACCAGACAAGGTATTGTGGTAGGAAGGAGGAGTCCCGAAAGAATCTGGACCACCCATTCATAGGGATGCATGGTGAAGATCTAAAGCCACCAGGGTTATGAAGATCGGATAAATAGGAATGAAGACCCCGCCAAAATCTCGAAAGGTAGAATGCCGAGATTTAATCTGGGTCGTTGATCAAGTCGACGATCTGGACCGTAGATCCGGATGATACCGGGCTTTCAGGTTCTGGGGATTCGAAAGGGAAAGGAGGAATGCTTGCATTGCGATTCCTCGAATCGCGAAACCTCGAAAGAATTTAGAGGAATAGCACCAGGTCATAGGATCAGTCGTATGACAAGCGACCCAAGGGAGGAGCTAAGGATCTGTTAGACCCTTTCAGGTTTCGGCATTTCAAAATATAGAGAATAGGGGAATGCTTGCATCGCGATTCCCCAAATCGCGAAAGTTGAGAGCACCTTTTTGGTAAGGCCTATGGTCATAGCCAATGATCACATGGGAGAGGATAAGGGAAGGGAGGGTCTACGCTAGGCCCCATATAAATTCAAGGATTCTATTCCTCGAAGAAAAGACAAAAAGAAAAAGAAAATCTTAGTTGTCGTAGTGGGTGTGTGACAAACTGGTATCAGAGCATGGTTACAACACTTGGCCTGCTTGGGCTCATGAACGAGTTGCGCAGAAACTCCATTTGAAGTACTCTTAAAAGAAGTAACCCTCTACATTAACTCCCTTTATCAAAATATGAAGTTAAGAATGAAAATTTCCTATTGTGTGTATGCATTTGAAAGATATGAATTATGCGCTGATTGTGAATGAATATAATGTTGACTAACAACAAGTGTTTTCTTGCACAACAAGCGAACGATCAACCGCGGGAAACTGCAGACGCATAGAATGGTGACGCACCACGAAGTGGGGAATGGATCCCATAATAGAGATGAAGAGTCTGACGAAAGGAGAGCGGTGGAGACCCCTCCAGATCTAGATGAGACTGTGAGGAGCCTCATGGTCGAACTACAGAGCTGCAAGGCCAACAATGAGAGGTTGATAAAAGAGCAAGAAAAGAAAACAAATATTAATCCAGTCTTTTTGCAGAGCTTATCCGACATACAAAGACAATTGCAGCATGGACCTGACACCAGTCATGCGGGACAACGACATAAAAAGAAAAGTGGAAATCCCCTTGAGATATGGAAACGTGGTCTTTTAAGTGGCCACACTGGGAAGAGCACCTCGAAAAAGGTCCACCCCAGAGATAAGGGACAAGCGTCGGATGATTCCTCTGGAAAGGAAACTAGCGACTCAGAGGGATCTTCTAGTAGCAGAACTAGTTCTTACTCCTGAAGAAAATGAAAGAAGTGAAATCATTCAAAAAATCATAATCTCAAAGAATTCAAGAAGGCCAAACCACCCTCTTTCGATGGTGAAATAAACAAGGGAGAGGAAGCAGAGGCCTAGCTACTTGGACTAAAAAAGTATTTTAGAGTCCATGACTTCTCGGAAAACTTGAAGACCCGAGTAGCCACTTTCAACTTGAATGGAAAGACTTCCATTTGGTGGGAAGACCTTAAGAATGTGAAAGGGATTCACAAAGAAGACCTATCTTGGGAACGGTTTGAGAAATACTTCAGGAAGAAGTATCTGTCGGAAAAGTTTTTCGACTAAAAGACTAAAGAATTCTATGAACTCAAGCTGGGGAAATGCACCATAGAGGAATATGTCAGTAGATTCCTCGAGTTGCTGAGGTACGTACCCTATATAAAAGAAGAAAAGGCAAAGGTGCAATGATTCATCAGTGGAATACCTAAGGACTATCAAAACAGGATTGAGTTCGACGAACCAAAGACCCTAGAAGATACTATCCAAAAGGCAAGATATTGTTATGAACAGCTTGAGCATCGGACAGAACCTCATGAAGGTTGGAAGCAGAAGAATAGTTCGGGATTCCATAAAAAGGGGTTTAAATCGCCAAGATTTAAAAACTATAAAAAGGACTCAAGGATGAGCTTCCCAACCAGAAGTGTACACTAGCAGAATTTGCCCTCCCAGAGCGGAAATAAACCTTTTGGATATACCCCAGGAAAGATTGATAACTCGAAGAAAGAACCCTTGAAATGTTGGGGTTGTGGGGAAGAACATCTACTGAGGGACTGCACACACCAACAGTAGAACAGTCAGAGAATTTAAAACGTTCAAGAAGCTACCACCGTCAATGATGTGGCCAGGAGCATGCTGCAAATTTATGCATCCTTGGATAATAAACAAGCTAACCACCAAGCTTCAATGGTGGATATGGAAGGTATGATCACCAACCATGTAGTGTCTATTCTAATTGACCCTGGTTCAAATTTGAGTTATATATCCCCTAAGGCTATTGATAAGTCTAAATTATAGCCACATAAACATGCCAAGCCATGGTTGGTACAGTTAGCCACCGGCACCAAAATAAAATTAATGGAGGTCATACCATCTTGCCAATTCACTATGGGTGAATTTCCCACCGAATCAACCCTTAACGTATTACCCCTAGGATCGTATGACCTGTTGATTGGTATGGACTGGCTAGCCACACATAAAGCTAGACTAGACTGTTACCATAAGACCTTAGAATGTGTAAGTGAAGAAGGAAGAAGGATAACCCTTCAAGGGATCCAAAAACCTATCTCGGTGAAACGAATATCATCCCTTCAAATGAGAAAGTATTGTAGAAAGGGATGTCCACTATATGAGATACAGGTGTTGGAATCAGTTGAATATCAAAAACCAAGCCTTGAAGACCACCCCACACTAAGAGAATATAGATATGTGTTTCCAGAAGAGGTACCGGGTTTACCTCCGAGAAGGGACATTGACTTCTCGATAGAACTTGCACCAGGAGCGGTGCCAGTTTCTAGGACACCCTAAAGGATGAGCACACCCGAGCTAGTTGAGCTTAAATTACAACTAAAATAAATGATGGACATAGGCTATATCCAGCCCAGCGTGTCTCCATGGGGAGCACCAGTCATTTTTTTGAAAAACAAACATGGTACCCTCTGACTGTGCATGGATTATAGATGATCAAAATCTGGACTAGGGGTCAAAATTTAGCTCAAAAATAAAAGTTCTCGGAATTGCTTCAGAATGAATGGATGTGTATCCCTCGTCGTCATGAACCCAATGCAACTCGTTTGGGTTCAAACGGACGTCGGATGAGAGAGATATCGCGATCTGTTCGAATCGCCAAACAAGCAAAAAAATATTGTGCTGACTGTACAGTCCGTACAGTCTGTACGGATGATAACGTGGCATGTCCATACGACACGTGGTAAGGATGAATTGACAGGGATGTACGACATGTGGCATGTACTGAATTGGTAGTTTGAACGAGTCATTTGATGACATGTGGCATTATTTTGGCAAGTGGTTTGGTGCCACGTGGCCCAATCGTGGGCTGCCACGTGGCACCCTGTTATTGGGTTGTTTGGTTAAAAGTTATGGAGTCTGAGGGGATCAGACCCCAAACCTCCCCCACTATGGCATATCCTTTGCAAAGTCCACCCTGCCAACACACCATGCATTAGTACTTATTATATATGTGAGTTATAATATATTTGAATTTGATCTATGTGTGGTTTGGCACGGGGGTCAGGTTGGGGCTTAGCCCCAGCCCCCTATTTTATATGTTTTAACATGTGACCACACACGGATTGCACGAACGGGAATTGGTTTTTGAAAATGGTTATACAACCATATGCCAACACTTTTCAGTTATCTATTCGCCCTTGGAAACAAAGCCCGTTTTGCACTTGCGTATGGTCACATGGTGAGTATATGCCCATGGCCTTGGCGGTTAGGGGCTAGGCGCACCCATAACCATCCTACAGTTTGACCATTTTTGTGGTTATGCACATGTGCTAGGTTTTAGCACGATTTGGAGCATGTGAGCTAGGTTGTCCACACAGAGGTGTGTTTTGGCGAACCAGAGACAACAAACTTGAAGGAAGAAAATGGTAGGAGGCCTATCTTCATTTTTTGGCCAAATGAGGTGCCAAAAAATCCCAGCTAGAGGTTTTTGGATGTTATGAATCCATTGGCACTGTTTTCAAAGCCATTTGAAGACTTCTTTTGCATGTTTTTCACCATTGAATTTTCAGAGAGCTCCAGGGAGCTTGAAGCCCTCATTGACTGAGGTCATGCTCAGATGAGCCCATGTCTGTTTTCAGTGATTGAATAATCATTTTTGGCTAATTGCTATGCTCTGAAAACTTTGGGATAGGTTTCATATCTGTTTGAGGAATTTTATAGGTGTTTTTCCACAAGGAAGCTCAGGAAATCTTAAGGCCACATGTAGAAGAGGTCATACCCGGATGAGCCATGATCCATTTTCAGAGTTTTATTAGTCATTTTTGGGGATTTTATGTATTCTGAACCCAATGGTACAGTCAGTATTTCCATTGGAGTTGATCAGCATCTTGTAAAATAATTTTTGACAAATTAATCCCAGAGATCCAAGTCCATTGATGGAGGCTCAAGGAGATGTAGCCCAGAGAGGGGTGAACTCCTTTATCATGTTGTTCTTGTTGTGAGTGTTTGTTGGTTATTATTTGCTGCAAGTTATTTTTGCTGTTGTATTTATGAAAAACAACATATTTAATCTTGCAAATACCTCACACATAAACATTTAAAAGAAGAAGCATAAACTTGGCACATAATCTATCTTGCATATTTTAACACATTGAGCAAGGTCCT